>JARQOC010000001.1:56075851-56122280 GCA_033576535.1 Allobates femoralis | reverse complement strand
CAGGGGACAGTAGGGGGACACTAGGGCAAAACAGGGGGCAGCAGGGGGACAGCAGGGAGACCGCAAGATGACAGGAGGCAGAGAGGAGGGGGAGCTAGGTGACAGCCCAAACTGATCCTGCAAAAAGTCGGATTCGGATGCCTATTTGGCATCCGATTGCAGGGATCAGTTTGGATCCGATGCTGTCCGATTTTCATCGGACAGCATCGGATTTAGAAATATCGTAGTGTGAAAGTAGCCTAAGAGCCTGGCCGTGTCATGAAAGGGGCGGGGCTAAACGCGTCATGCCGTTAGCCCCACCCCTTTCATGACGCAGCCAGACTCTTAGCAAGCAGAGAGGGGCGTGCATAATTACAAGGCAGCAGCAGACAGCCCTGCCTTTGAGACTAATTCAGAAACAGAGAACTCACACAGGACTAGGTAAATATAAACTTTTCTAATACTTTACAAAATCGATTTTTTCTGCAAAAGGTATGGCTAGAAATGATAATAGGGGGTGCAGGGACAGGTCTAAAGATGTGGGGGGGTCAGTTTGTGGGGTCAGGTTCCCTTTAAACATAGATCTTTGTGTGTCCCCATTTTTTGGTTAATCAGAGCCAAAAGCAACTACTTATTACCCATACATCCTTTGGGACGCAATTTCCCAGATAAGCCAAGGAGGGCCATAACCTATAAGGTACCTTTCCACGCCGCCACAGTGCCTAGCAACAGGTATCAACCGTACGTGCACGCACACGTTTTTGACGGTTGATACCGATCGCCGATGTCGCATGTACACGCCGCCATTGCATTGTCAACTGAAGGTATCATGGTGCCCCGGAAGTTCCGACAGATCCTGCGGAAAACTGCCTGTTGAATCCCGTCGCCCCTTCACACGCTGCAATCAGTAGGGGAATGTGGGCGTACATCTTTCGTGCTGCAAGTACATAGGCGTGACAGTGTTGTGTATTCTGTGACGCTAAAACGCTGATTGGACAACGCAATAGCGTCATGATTGGGCAGCCTTCGCAGGAAGACTGGCTAATACTTGACGCCATTGCAATTGTGTAGTGTGAATGGTCAGCTCTTTAAATATTGTGCCCTGTGAAGGGACAGCCAATGGTTACACAATAGCCCCCAAAAATGATCGCTGATGGGGCGCGGTATCCATGCGGCTGTGTCACGCCCCTGGGAATTCACTAGGCGACGGTGATTCAATCTCTGTGCCCCGTTTAGACGCCACTACCATGGCAATTGTGCCTTTGTGTTGTCTTGCAAAATATAAGAGGGGGGGACAAGAGGCGCAATAGTGCCCTATCACTAGTGACACTAGTGTACAAATGGTGATACTGTGTGGCCGCTCACCTGGTCCAGTTGTGGTCCCCACAACTGGTTTGATTGCGTTTTAGGAATCAGTGTTCCAAGCTGCTGCAGGACCTCCACCTACCACTGGACCGTGGTATATTCCAAGGAAGAATGATGGGAGTGATGGTGTGTCACGGTCCGCGCTGCTTCTGGATTCAATAAACTCACCAAAGAGCCCAGCAATCTTTCATCCTCTTTATTCCTTATTCCTACGCGTTTCAGCGCCACACCCGGCGCCTGAGGAAGGCGCCGGGTGTGGCGCTGAAACGCGTAGGAATAAGGAATAAAGAGGATGAAAGATTGCTGGGCTCTTTGGTGAGTTTATTGAATCCAGAAGCAGCGCGGACCGTGACACACCATCACTCCCATCATTCTTCTTTGTGTTGTCTTGGGTTTTTGAACACGGCTCAGAAACAGGTATCCGAGTCAACTGCAGGAAACCCGATCACTTTCCCTATTTACATGCCGCCATTTCGTAGCAATTTCAAGGCAACAGGCACAAAAATCTCCATTGCCAGGCAGTTGCTACACGCAGTGGTGGCGTGTAAAGGTACCTATACAGTTAGCGCATAACCAGCAACATACATTATATCTAATATATCTCAAAGGTGGAACACACGCGGTGATACCTTTAGGTTTATTGATAGCTCCGGTGTATAAACCTAATTTACAGTAAGGTTGTAATTCCGAACTACATGTAAAGGGTAAGAACCACAAGAATACCCTCCTCCTCCTCTGCACCATCCCATCCATCCTTCTACACCTTAAAAGAGACCCCTGTCCTGACTGGAGAGTCTTACCACCTGACTGCCCTACCATCTCCCCATGGAAGCCTCCACAGCAGCCTCTGGCCACCTATGGGCAGAATAAATAGTATTTGTGAGGCCACCTATGAGAACTTCATATATCACTTACTAGAGACGTGGTCATAATTCCTATTCATTTGTATGAGGATTTTAACTACTCCATCACTGAAAACAAAGTGCATTTGGATCAGTTCTCTAGATTAATATGGATCACATTTCTGGGATCTGCACCTGCTATATTATAATGTATGTCCTGTGGATATGCCATAATTGTATGAGTTGGGAATTCCAAGTTGCTGCGCTAAGACACAAAGTATCCGCAGACCTGTTGGAATGTTAGGTGGAATTATCAAGTCATCACTAGCAATATATGTTAATTGTAGCCGACTTCATCTGTATATTTTCCACTTGAAATCCGTTTATGTAAAACTTTGGGCAGGATTAAAGTCTCTTAGGAGGCCTCAATTGAGTAGACTGGAAGTATAAGCAGACATAGGGAATTATTAACTGGCTGATTTCTATATTTAGACAGCTCCCGGTTCACTTAGAGGTCTGCTTTCTTTGCCAGGATGATAATATTTCATCATTACATAGACAGATATGTACTTAAATATGACCATCTTCACTTGTAACCTAGGTAAGCGCTGCTTAAAGGGGCGGTCAGATACCTAAATGTCCATCCTAAATATCTATTTTTACACCTTAAAAAGTTTTGTAATTGCCGTAGTTTTTTTTATTAAACACTATAATTCTCCTTATACAATTAATCCCTAAATGTGTTTTGTTTTACTCTGCTTCCTGTGAAGCTGGGGCTGCAGTCACTTTCCTAACGCTTCAATCGCCCTTTCTGGAACAGGATGTCATCAATGGGGCGGCGCTGCAGTCACTTCCCACAATTCCTTTCATCACCACTCTCTGAAGTTATACTGGATGAATGGCGATGAAAGAAACAGTGGAAGGGGTGAGCACAGCACTTACATTCTGCTTCTTTTTCTGCTAACAAAGCTTCTTACTGTGGAAGGAGATATGAACAGGGGGCAGAGATAGAGGCAGGGTTACTGACTTTAGCACTGTTCCACAGCTTCCATTATCACTCTCAAATGAATCATCATCTGAGGTAGTGCTTTTGTTACTCACTCTTCTTCTATCACTGCACCCTGATAATTCACTTAAGGGCAATGATGTAAGCTGTGGGGCTGTGCTAGTGTCACTCACCCTGCTTCTATCTCCAATCTCCCCACCTCAATCTTTCCTTTCACAGTAAGAAGCTGCAGCGTGAGGATAGAAGCAGAGTGTTACTGACTCACCGTGGCCGGGACTCCGGTTTAGACAGGCGATGCTTCCTTCCTCCTTGTCACGGGTGGACCGCGCCTGCCGGTAGTGGGGCCCGGTGTAGTGCAGATCAAAAGTGAAGACGTCTTGGTGGAACAGATTAAAGGGGTTTTAATTTATTCGTGACGCCACCTATGAGTAGTTTCGGTAAGGACTACCGACGCTGCGAAACCTCCGGGGGATGGACAGCAGCAAGATGTTACGCTCCCCACAGGCTGAGCGGTGATCCCCGGAGGCTGGAGCTGCTCAAGATGTTGTGCGGCAGCTGCGGTTACCTTGTAGTGCGGACGGACAGTTCATAAGGAAGCACGGACACAGAAAGTCTCTGCAACGGGTCTTTACTGTAACCAGCAGGCAGTACATGGCATACATTGGTTGAGTAGTAGACCAGGTGGACTCAGCAGTGATGGTGTCCCTTAGAGATCCGCAGTGTTCCTCCATTCTACCTATTTGGTTGCCAGTGTCGCCCAGGAATACCAGGTCGGGGACGGGGAGGCTGCTTCAATGCCCTATCCATGATGTACGTTCTGGATGTTTTGGGGAGCCTTGGATCCCTCAGTGGGTACACCGCTGGTTAGACGACTGGAAGTTGGCTGGTGGTGGGGTGCTCCTGTGAAGCTGCTCCTCCACGCTTCTGGTTCGCGTGGCAGAGGTGAACTGCTGCCAGCTTCGGTACCAGTGAACCGGCTGTGAGTTGTGGGCACGGGAGTCTTTTGGGAACCCGTGTGAATAATGCCCAATCCCGGTAGTTAAGGCCTCAGGTGCTGACACCCGACCGGTGACGGCCCAGGGGCCCGCACGGGGTGCGGAGCCCCCGCTCCTCTCCAAGTTCTAGTCTTAGACCCTTCTTCTCCGAGTTCTAGACTATTCTCTTCTCTGTCTAGATTATTGTGTGTTCTACTACACTACCCTAACACTCCACCCCCCAGGACCTATGATTGGCCCTCTGTTCTAGGTGTTGCATGTAGGGTTGGATCTCTATGTTAACCGGATCATTGCTGAGTCAGAGAATATTGCGGCTGCATTTATGGCTGCAATACCCTCTTGTGACGCACTCGTTGCGGGGCGCCACACTCCCCCTTGGTTGAATACGCTTGTCCCCAAGCGTCACACTACTCACATTACAGAGGTTTTTATTATTTTACAACAGGTAATACACTTTTATTAATGACAAGTCATTGTATGCATAAAAGTGAAAAGGTGAATAACAGGTTAACACATTGCGCGGACCCGGCGGGCGGTCGGCTGTCCTTAGAATAAAAGTTCAGGCTGTAGCCGCCAAGTCGCGGTGTTATGGTGCAAACAGGAAGAAGTCTCTTTTAGTAGCAAAGTTCAAACAACACAAGTCACTGATGGAGGGCAGTGTTCCGGACTCGTATAGCGAACCACCCGTCCCAGCATACATGTCGCTCATAGGTTACTATGTCCCCTCTATACAAGTCTCGGTTTGGATGACCTCGCGGTAGGTGCGATTCCACATCACGACGCCCCACAAATACTTCAGTACTCACACCCTCCTCCCTTATGAATCCCCACCCGGTGGATAAGTTAAAGGTGCTTACCCGCCCGGTTTTACGGAATTGTTCAGGTAATGGAGATTGGCGGCGGGCCTCGGCGCGAGCCTGCATGTTGGCTTGCAGTCGAGTGTGCCACTCGTCTCTCCGGATATGACGTACCTCTTCGTCGGAGTGGTGCGGCGTGTGGATAAAGTCTCTACGGCGTGCTGGTTGTTGAACCGCTCGAGCTTGGTGGGCAGTCTGGAGTGGAGCCCGGTTCAACGGAACCGGAGAAGATGCTGTTGCGGCGGCACCCGACCAGTGCACCCGAGCTGATCGCCCGGCAGAAGGGTTCCTTGTGTCTCCCCAGGCGAACCCGGTGTAGAGATCCTCAGCTGGACTGTAGGTCTCGTCGTCATCCTCCTCGACCTCTCCTTCGATGACTACGTCGGGCTGCTCGGCTGACGAAGACGATGGGATGGAATCCTCTGGTTCGGTGGGTGGCTGTGCTGCAAAGTTCTCCTCGGGGTCGTTGTGCAGGACTTCCAGGCTGCCTGCTTCTTCTTCTGTAGCAGC
Organism: Allobates femoralis; assembly: GCA_033576535.1. Taxonomy (NCBI): domain Eukaryota; kingdom Metazoa; phylum Chordata; class Amphibia; order Anura; family Aromobatidae; genus Allobates; species Allobates femoralis. The sequence continues at coordinate 56,116,726 of JARQOC010000001.1, read as the reverse complement.
GGGAAGTGGTGTTTCAATCCCGATCACCAGGTAGGCCTCTGTATTTGCAGAGGAGGCCTCCGGTTCAGGGGAGAAACAGGCGACAGTCTCGGTAGTGGTGAAACTAGTCGCGGGTTCCGCAGGTGGAATCAGGTAGGTGTCAGCTTCTTCGTGGGAGCGTATTGGAAGCTCTGGCTCTGGAACGGGGTCGGCTGCGGTTTCGTCCGCTGGAACGGGTCGAGGGGTAACTCTCACTGGGATGACACAGTCTATGGGCTCCGGTGATGAAGCAGGACAGGTGGTGGGCGACGGTGAGGTGGTTGAAAAACTGGCGACGTCGTCTGGGCTTGGAGAAGCTGTACCCGGTCGGCTCTGCTGCATCGCATGATGGAGTCTTCTGCCTAGGGTCGCGCTCCAGCTGCGAATCGTCCATTCCACAGTCTCAAGTAGTTGCACCCGGAGGTCTTGTAGAGCCTCTAGCCAGAAGTCGGGGCTGCCGTCTATGGTAAGGGCAGGATCCGGACCCGGTTGGCCTATGGCTGCTCTGGCCTCCGCCTCGACCTCCCGCATCAGGTCTTGGAGTCTCATGCTGGCCATTCTTTTCATGGAGGGAAACCACACCCGTTCAACCGGTAAGCGTTCTGGTAGAGCTGGTGAAGAAGTCTGTCTGACACTCCCATTTCCTCTGGGCTTTTTGTAGTCCAATGGTGGGAAAAGTCTTTGGGGTCCGCCCCATGGTTGATTCGAGCAATCAGGGCGGACAAAGAGTTTGGCACCTTTTGTCTTTAGCCCTCCCACGATGAGGGGGGGGTTGACTCACTCCTGGGCTTGCACGTGGCGGCTTCTTGTGGCGGGAACGCCATCTTGGGCGCCATCTTGGCCCAATGGTGAAAAGGCGGGAAAGTTCTTTTAGGGACGAACAAAGTCTAAATTGTAGACAATAAAGTCCATTTTAAGCACGTTATACCCGTTGGGTAACGGGCCTGCTCGTATCCTGTCCGTGACGCCATTTTCTGACTCACCGTGGCCGGGACTCCGGTTTAGACAGGCGATGCTTCCTTCCTCCTTGTCACGGGTGGACCGCGCCTGCCGGTAGTGGGGCCCGGTGTAGTGCAGATCAAAAGTGAAGACGTCTTGGTGGAACAGATTAAAGGGGTTTTAATTTATTCGTGACGCCACCTATGAGTAGTTTCGGTAAGGACTACCGACGCTGCGAAACCTCCGGGGGATGGACAGCAGCAAGATGTTACGCTCCCCACAGGCTGAGCGGTGATCCCCGGAGGCTGGAGCTGCTCAAGATGTTGTGCGGCAGCTGCGGTTACCTTGTAGTGCGGACGGACAGTTCATAAGGAAGCACGGACACAGAAAGTCTCTGCAACGGGTCTTTACTGTAACCAGCAGGCAGTACATGGCATACAGTGGTTGAGTAGTAGACCAGGTGGACTCAGCAGTGATGGTGTCCCTTAGAGATCCGCATTGTTCCTCCATTCTACCTATTTGGTTGCCAGTGTCGCCCAGGAATACCAGGTCGGGGACGGGGAGGCTGCTTCAATGCCCTATCCATGATGTACGTTCTGGATGTTTTGGGGAGCCTTGGATCCCTCAGTGGGTACACCGCTGGTTAGACGACTGGAAGTTGGCTGGTGGTGGGGTGCTCCTGTGAAGCTGCTCCTCCACGCTTCTGGTTCGCGTGGCAGAGGTGAACTGCTGCCAGCTTCGGTACCAGTGAACCGGCTGTGAGTTGTGGGCACGGGAGTCTTTTGGGAACCCGTGTGAATAATGCCCAATCCTGGTAGTTAAGGCCTCAGGTGCTGACACCCGACCGGTGACGGCCCAGGGGCCCGCACGGGGTGCGGAGCCCCCGCTCCTCTCCAAGTTCTAGTCTTAGACCCTTCTTCTCCGAGTTCTAGACTATTCTCTTCTCTGTCTAGATTATTGTGTGTTCTACTACACTACCCTAACACTCCACCCCCCAGGACCTATGATTGGCCCTCTGTTCTAATTGTTGCATGTAGGGTTGGATCTCTATGTTAACCGGATCATTGCTGAGTCAGAGAATATTGCGGCTGCATTTATGGCTGCAATACCCTCTTGTGACGCACTCGTTGCGGGGCGCCACATTACCACTGCTCTCAACTCCCCCACAGCTTCTATCAGTGCCATCGATCCAGAACATCTTCAGAGGGAGGCAAAGAAGGACGCTATGGTAAGTGACTGCAGCGTCTCCCCATGATGATGTACTATTCCAAGAGGAGTGATAGAAGCTCTGGAAATTGGAGTGTAGCCCCAGCCTCCTAATGATGCTTCATTTGAAATTCCTCTCAAACAAATGTCATGGGAAGTGGAGTTAAAGATAAACACATATAGAGACTTGCTGTATAGGGAGAAGTATTGGGTATTTTATAATAAAGCTAATTACAAAAGTAGACACGAAACAGACCTGTTAGTTCCAATTAATGTCCCAAAGTGGCCATGGTAAAATGAAAAAATTATATACCAGAGGGCCACGAGACAAGCTGTTGGAATTTGTTTAGTGCAACATCTCCATTCCTGTATAGGTAAGTGTTCTATTTCTAGGTTTGTGCATTGTCTATAAATTTAGATAAAAAAAACACTCCCAGGAGTTCACACACAGGAAGGACCATGTGACTGTAATCAGTTTCCTGTGTCTGTGCATGAGAGGAGAAACAGCCTGCTGATGCTGCACATAGACACTTAAGATATGTACGGTATATTCCTGATTCCACAAAACCTTTCTTATCTGTACCTGCTTATTGCTAATTAAAGCTCTGTTCTGTTGTCCACACGCTTTGAGAGTATTCTGAATGATCCGCTGCGAACAGATTATGGGCTCAGCGTGACACAGAACCCAGGAGTGACACAGAGCACAGTCTAGAAATATGAGACAAAATAGCTCATAAGGTCTTATCTCGTGGCAGAGAAATTTGCTCAACTGGTCAGGTTGTGTGAACCCACAACCAGTATCAACACTTATACAGCTGCCACTAGATCCACACTCTCATGTGCAACGTGGCAAACAACTGGAAACAGGACGAAGTGTCGGTGATCAGCGCTGCTGAAAGGAAGAATCGGGACCCGAGAAGTCTGGTGCAATGGTGTTATGTTATTCCGATGCGTTTCAGAGCAGCCTCTGCTCCTTCCTCAGGGATTAAGCAAGAAAAAAGGTAGTGCTGCTATCTTTTTCCTAAAGCGTGAGGAGAATTATAGCTGCAATGCTCCTCTGGGAAATATGCAAACTGTCACTTCAGTGAGGAAGGAGATGAACTCTAGTACCACCTATTAAGGGTAGCAATTCTATAAGTCATACTTCACTCTTTAACAATCCTTTTAATGTGACTTAGGATTTGTGCCAGATCAGAGCCCCAAACTCATCCAGCCAGATCAGAATTCTCACACACTGCACTGATGAGGAGCAGTTACCCCGAAAGTGTCTGGAGTTTGGGGTTCTGATCTTGCACAAATCTTAAGTCATATTAAAAGGCTTTCACAATAAGAAACTATTGCGTGGTGATAGAAGCATAGTGTTACCGCTGCTCTCAGCTCTCCCAAAACGTCTATCAGTTTCGTGGATTCAGAACATCTTCAGAGGGTGACGAAAAATGACCTATGGTTAGTGACTGCCACCAGTCCCTCTGATGATGTACTATCATAGAGGGGTGATATAAGCTGCAATGAGTGCAGTGAGTGAGTGAAGTGAGTGCAGCCTCAGCTACCTGATGATGCTGCTTTGTTTGAGACTCCTTTCAAACAAAATGCCATTGGAAGTGAAGTTGAAGAAAACCACATGTAGAGGTTTACTGTACAGGGAGAAGTCTAGGGTGTTTTATAATAAAACTAATTTCAAAAGTACTTAAAGGGAACCAGTCACCTGATTCTAAGGCCCTACACTATCTCTAGCTGTCCCTACACCTTCCTAGCAGCTCCCTATCTATCCCTTTCTTATCTAAAGTGTCCCTATGAAACGTGTAAAATAAGTATAAACTTACTGCAGTCCCCGTGGTTGGGGGACTGGGTAGGCGTGGCCACGCTTCCTTCATCACACCTCTGTGGTGTAATGCACGCCCTGCTGGGCGGCATTATTCTGTGTCCTCTCTGCCCCCAGTATTTGCAAATCTCCTGCCCTCTGTGTAGTTCTATGCACCGGCCGGACGTCACATCCAGCGCGGTGCATTATGGGGCCGGTCACGTGATCGGCCCCAGTGCATAATAGGCTTGATCACGTGATCGGCCCGGCTCCGCTCATGCGCAATGCGCACAGCTCCATTGAATTTGTAGTAGCTGCTGAAAGATTTGCAAACTCCCACAGTGATTATAGCTGAACAGTGGACGTGGCAGGTATTGGATCCTCAATTATCTGAAAATGATGCCCTATCCCAAGGAGTGTTAATCAATATTATACCAGAACAACCCCTATAAGTATTGGTACTACACAATTTACACAATCGATATTACAGATTATGTATGCAAATGACATAGGACCACTGCCAAATTATCCAGTATTTATATAGGCCCCTTTATTTCTATGCAAAGTGGGACAAGCCTGACTGAGCCCATTCATCTGATGTGCCCCATAGGAACAGCCTGTAATCTCTGGGAATATAGCACAAATTAGGTAGAAAAGTAAAATACTCTTAACTATCTTAATACTGCCACTGTTTCTAAACAACCCAGCAGAATTACGAATTTAGGTTTGAAGTATAACGTAGGCTGTAAATCAGGGCTAGTACATGTAAAGTAATATCATGAAAGTAACTTATAATTTCATGACACATAATAAGTAAAGATAAGTACTTTTGGAGATCACCACATATTCTCCAAGTAGCAGTGTGTCTGGGAATCTGCAGCCGGGGAATGCAGGGTACCAGATGGTGCAATCAGCAATAATGGCAATAGGAAAGGAGGTGACCACGTCCAGCACTTTCCATCCGGCTAACATCCTCTTTAGTTAGAAAATATTATAAAGTGCAATACATTACAAAAAGGTGATGCGTTTCGGGTACAAGTTACCCTTTATTAAAACAATAATGGGTACATTGAGCCCAAAACGTGTTACCTGTTAACATGTATGACACTTTTTAATATTATCTAAATAAAGAAAATTTTAGCCGGATGGAACGTGCTGGATGGGGTCACCACTTTTCCTTTTGCTTTCATGCAGCACATGGTGTCCAAAGGTGATCACACCCTGTATATTGCTTTACATATCAAGATTGCAGTAGAAAGTCACACACGATCACTCTCAGGGTCAAACTTATTCATTCATCTTACCTGTGACTGTTATAGACAGACTAGTAAAAAGGGCCGATGCAATTGCATCGGGAGGGCGGTGAAGTGAATTGTGTGTATAGAGGCGGCTCTGTGGGTAGCAGAGTACAGAGGGGGCTCTGTGGGTAGCAGAGTATACAGGCGGGTGTGTGGGTAGCAGAGTATACAGGCGGGTCTGTGGGTAGCAGAGTATAGAGGCGGGTCTGTGGGTAGCAGAGTATACAGGTGGCTCTGTGGGAAGCAGAGTATACAGGCGGGTCTGTGGGTAGCAGAGTATAGAGGGGGCTCTGTGGGTAGCAGAGTATACAGGCGGGTGTGTGGGTAGCAGAGAATACAGGCGGGTCTGTGGGTAGCAGAGTATAGAGGCGGGTCTGTGGGTAGCAGAGTATAGAGGCGGGTCTGTGGGTAGCAGAGTATACAGGCGGCTCTGTGGGTAGCAGAGTATACAGGCGAGTCTGTGGGTAGCAGAGTATACAGACGGCTCTGAGGGTAGCAGATTATACAGGCGGGTCTGTGGGTAGCAGAGTGTGATGTGGCGAGAGGCTGGAGGGGTGAGGAGAGCATCGGTAGGGCGTCACTGCCACTCAGCGCGCTTTTTGGGCCGTCTGTGCTCCGTTTGATCACCCTATGTTCTCTTTGGCCCTCTGCTCCGCCTTTTGTCTCTGCTCCCCTGTCCATTTCTTTTCTCACCCATGTATGTGTCCTCTATTCCATCTGTTTTCTTCCCCGTGTCTGTGGCCCTCCTTCCCTTTCTCAGCTACCTCGTTTTCGTCTCTTTGCCCCCTTCCCTTTCTCAGCTCCTCCTTTCGTGTCTCTGGCCCCCATTCGTGACTGTGCTCTGCACTTTTGTCTTTCTATCTCCCTTTCCTTGCTCTGCTCATGTTCTGTTTCTGTGCTCCCCCTTCCCACTCTCTGTGTCACCATTTCTTCTTTCTGGTCTACCCTTACCTCTCTCTGCCCCCCCTTCAGTGTCTCTGGCCCCCTTTAGTCATTCTGGTTACCCCATGTCTCTTGCCCCCCCCCCCTTCAGTGTGTCTGCCCCCTTCAATCTTTCTGGTCCCCCCTTATGTTTCTCTGGCCCTTTTTATCTCTGCTCACCTTTTCCTTCGTCTCTGTGCAACCCTTCAGTGTTTCTGGTCCCCATTCTCTTTCTCTGTTCCCCCTTCCCTCTCTCTGGCCGTCTTTCAGTGTGTCAGGTCCCCCTTCAGTGTTTCTGGTGTCCCTTAAGTATTTTTGTTCCCTCCCTTATTTCTCTGTCCCCTCTTTCAGTGTTTATGGTCCCCCTTATGTTTCTCTGCTCCCCTTTAGTATTTGAGGTCCCCCTGTCTGTCTGCTCCACTTAAGTATTTCTGCTCCCTTCCTATGTGTTTCAGCCCCCTTTCCTTTCTGCTCCCTCCCTTTTGTGTGTATGGTCCCCCTTCATATCTCTGTGGCCCCCTTTAGTGTTTGTTGTCCCCCTTATGTTTTTTAGCTGACCTTCAGTATTTCTTGGCCCCCTTCCTTGTGTGCTGCGCCCCTTTTGTCTCTATGTTCCCCCTGTTAGTTTCTCTGGCCCCCCTTCAGTCTTTCTGGTCATTACCCTTGTTTCTTTGCCTCCCCCTTTAGTGTTTCTGGTCTTCCTTATGTGTCTCTGGTGGCCTTCAGTATTTCAGTTCCCCCCTTATGCGTCTCTGGTCCCCCTAAATATTTCAGTTCCCCCTCTTCATCTGTCTTCCCCCCCTTTTATCTGTATGTCCCCCCCCCTTCATCTCTCTGGCCCCCTTCAGTATTTCTGGTGCCCTTTATGTCTCTGTGCCCCCCCTTTATCTCTGTGCCCCCCTAGTCTTTGTGGTCCCCTCTTATGTCTCTCTGCCCCCCCCCTTTCGTGTCTATGTTACCCCCTTCATCTGTCTGCCCCCCTTCAGTATTTCTGGCTCCCCCTTATGTCTCTGTGCCCCCCCTTTGGTGTGTATGTTACCCCCTTCATCTCTCTGGGCGACTTCAGGTTTTCTGGTCCTCCCTTATGCCTGTATGGCCCCCTTGAGTCATTGAGGTGACCCCTTATGTCTCTCTGCCCCACTTTAGTCTTTGTGGTCTCCCCTTACTTCTGTCTGCCTCTCTTCAGTAATTCTGGTCCCCTGTTATGCCTCTCTGCCCCCCTACAGTCATTGTGGTCACCCCTTATGTCTCAGCCCCCTTCAATCTCTGCCCCCCTTTAGTTATTGTGTTCCCCCCTTCTGGCTCTCTGCCCCCCTTCAGTGATTCTGTTCCCCTCTTATGTCTCTGGCTCACATCCCTCTCAGCTCCCCTCTTTCATCTTTGTGCACTCCCCTTCCCTCGGTCTGTCCTCTGTTCAGGTTTTCTAGTCATCCCTTATGTGTCTGTGCTCCCCCTCTTTCTGCAGCAGTGTTCTCTGTGTCCAGTTTTTGAGGTCTCCTGTTATGTCTCTGTTTCCTGTGTAGTCTTTGAGCTGCACCCTTCTGCCTCTCTGCCTCCCCTTCCCTCGTTCCCAGCTGTGACAGGTCCTTGTCATAGTTGGGAAGCAGTGAATAGTAGACTGCTGGAGGCGGAGCTATGGTGATGCACAGTCATGTGACTGATCACATGACTGTGACATCACCAAAGGTCCTATCGGAATCGGTAAGTAATTTGTCTGGGGTCTGCGGGCGCCGAAGGGGGGTGCGGGGGTGTACTGCAGGGGTGAGCGGGTGCCGGAGGGGTGCGGGGATCTATTGCGAGGGGGATGCGGGCACCAGAAGGGGGGGGGTGCGAGGGTGTACTGAGGGGGTGTGTGTGACGCCAGAGTGTATTATGGGGGTGTGCAGGCACCGGAGGAGGGGGTCTAGTGCAGGGGGTGTGTGGGTGGTGTGCGGGGTCAGCGGCAGGTGGCGTGTGCAGTGTGGGGTTGTGTTGTGTGTGCCACCAGCATCCTGCGCCATGTTAGCATACCTGGGTGTGCTAATATGGCGCGGCTTCCGGGGCAGCACATGGCGCAAAGGATTGTGGGATTCGGCGACAACGCCCGAATCCCAAACTCGCGATTATGTAAGTAGATGATGGTTAAATCACAGCCATCCTCTACCAGGAAAAGGTTTGGGCTCAGCTTGTGAGCTCGCATCTAAGTCAGGGACCAGCACATAGTGTAAATGTACATCCTATGTTGATAAGGTAAAAAATGTTTGTACTGTGTTAGCCAGTAGATAAAAAAATATTGGAATCTGAGAGTCCTCAGTGGTTGATACCTTTTAATGGCGAACTGAAAAGATGGTAAAAATAGCAAGCTTTCAGGACACTGTGGCCTCTTCATCAGGCTGATAAAGACACAGATTCTGAAGACACATACATATATACATTACATATATAATTTTATAATATGGGCTATGGGAGAAGTTCACGTAGAAATACGCAGAGCATTGACATGTTCATTCTTTTTGTGGACGCACTTTGCAGTGAAAGCGCATCTGCAAAAAGACAGAACGTGTGAACGCATTTCAGCAAAAGCCATTGCTTTTGCTGGGATGCGTTCCAGCACTATGTTTCATTGTATTGAAGTGCTAAATGGTGAATTACGCAGCGTGTGAACATACCTTAGGCTATGTTTGCGGTCAGGAAAATTCTGCCTTAAAATTCTTATCAGGTTTTCAAAAAAAAGAAAAGTCAGCACAAACATATTGGGTTTGTGCTGCATGTGTGCACATTACAAACACAGCATAAATAAGGGGACACACACAGACAGACACGAACAGACAGACACACTTTATTACCCTCTCCGGCAAACCCATGGTGACCGGTGATTCCTTCCTTCCAGGTACGGTACTTCCAGGACCTGCACCCCATGTGGCTCATACTGAGTCACATGGGCAGGTCCTGTAAGTCACTTTGTGCAGCTCCTGCTGGTGCACGGAAGGAAAAATGACTGGAACGCTGGGATCGCTAGGGAGGGTGAGTATTGGAGACATTTTTAGCACCAAACCTTGATCAGGAAAAAACACAGACGTTGTCACAGCATTTCAGAAGTCTCATACACTTTACTGGCTTGACAAAAATTGATCTTTTTTTTGTGCAAAAACGCAGCACAAAAGACTAATCACAAACGCACTGTATTAACTTAACCTTACAACAATTAAAGGACCTCTTGTCTTGAAGACGAAAAGTCTTGCTGGAATTCAGTCTTTTCATAATCAGGAAAAACCCCAGCACCAAGTCAGATGAAGCTGAAATATCCTCTTCTGCCCTTAATTTGTTTCAATGAAATGCGCTTCTGTTCTCTCTCTGATAGGCAGAGTATAACGAGTGGCTTCTCCAGGGACTATTAGATTTTGGCACAGATTTTATGCACTGTGTATATGACATGTAAATGTGTTGACATTTGCTAAAGGAACCTTGTCCTAAAATGGAGAGATGTTTGTTTTAATAATTGTTACACTGGGAGATTAAAACCCAATTGCTCGAATCAAAGTGTTGTTTGCCTTGTGTAATCTCTACTGGAAGCAGCTCTTCTGTATGAAGTGATATAGGTGTGTAACAGTCTGGATAGGATATCTGACAATGTGATATCATCACTGAACAAGTGACACTTCTAGAATTATTACTGTTACTTACTTCACACTATGTAGGACAGACTAAAATGCCCACAACAACATGACACATTACACTGCATATATAAAGAGTAGCCTTCGTTTTAATTTTTATTTCGTAAATCAATAGTACATGGGAAAATAAGAAACTTTGTAATAAATCTTATCAGAGAAATTAATATTATTTATTATTATAGCACCATTTATTCCATGGCGCTTTACATGTGAAAAGGGGCATGCATAGACAAGTGCAATAATCATGAGCAATACATTGCACACAGTTAAAGGTGGAGAGAGGATCCTGCCCATGAGGGCTCACAGTCTAGAAGGGATGGGTAAGGATACAGTAGGTGAGGAGAGAGTTCCCTGCCCATGAGAGCTCACAGTGTACAAGAGATGGGTGAAGATACAGTAGGTGAGGAGAGAGGACCCTGCCCATGAGGGCTCACAGTGTACAAGAGATGGGTGAGGATACAGTAGGTGAGGAGAGATGACCCTGCCCACGAGGGCTCACAGTGTACAAGGGAAGAGTGAGGATACAGTAGATGAGGAGAGAGGGCCCTGCCTATTAGGGCTCACGGTGTACAAGGGATGGGTGAGAATACAGTAGGTGAGGAGAGATGACCTTGCCCATGAGGGCTCACAGTGTACAAGGGAGGGTGAGGATACAATAGGTGAGGAGAGATGACCCTGCCCATGAGGGCTCACAGTGTACAAGGGATGGGTGAGAATACAGTAGGTGAGGAGAGAGGGCCCTGCCTATTAGGGCTCACAGTGTACAAGGGATGGGTGAGGATACAGTAGGTGAGGAGAGATAACCTTGCCCATGAGGGCTCACAGTGTACAAGGGAGGGGTGAGGATACAGTAGGTGAGGAGAGATGACCCTGCCCACGAGGGCTCACAGTGTACAAGGGATGAGTGAGGATAGAGTAGATGAGGAGAGTACCCTGCCCATGAGGGCTCACAGTTTACAAGGGATGGGTGAGGATACAGTAGGTGAGGAGAGATAACCCTTCCCATGAGGGCTCACAGTGTACAAGGGATGGGTGAGGATACAGTAGGTGATTACAGAGGACTCACCTATTAACCCCTTCACCACCGATCCTATTTTGGCTTTACTGACCTTGCCATTTTTTGCAATTCTGATCAGTGTCCCTTTATGAGGTAATATCTCTGGAACGCTTCAATGCCTCCTAGCGATTCTAGGATTGTTTTTTCGTGACACATTGGGCTTCATGTTAGTATTAAATTTAGGTCGATAATTTTTGCGTTTATTTGTGAAAAAATCAAACATTTTGAACATTTTGCAATTTTCAAATTTTTAATGTTTATTCTGCTAAACCAGAGAGTTATGTGACTCAAAATAGTTAATAAATAACATTTCCCACACTCTACTTTACATCAGCACAATTTTGGAAAAAAAAATTTTGGGCAGGAAGTTATAAGGGGTCAAAGTTCATTAGCAATTTTTCATTTTTCCAGCAAAATTTACAAAACCATTTTTTTTAGTGACCACATCACATTTGAAGTCCCTTTGAGGGGTGTACATGACTGAAAACACCCAAAAGTGACACCATTCCAAAAACTGCACCCCTCAAGCTACTCAAAACTACATTAAAGAAAATTATTAAGCATTCAGGTGCTTCACAGTAACTAACGCAACGTGGAAGGAAAAAATGGACATTTTAAGTTTTCCAACAAAAATGTTCTTTTAGCCTCAATTCTTTCATTTTCACATGGGCAACAGGATAAAATGGATCCTAAAATTTATTGGGCAATTTTTCCTAAGTACACTGATACCTTATATGTGGTCATAAACCATTGTTTGGGCGCTCGGCAGGGCTCAGAAGAGAAGGAGCACAAATTGACTTTTGGAGCGAATTTTCCATTCAAAAAGTCAAATGGCGCTCCTTCACTTCTGAGCTCTGCCGTGCGCCCAAACAGTGGTTTATGACCACATATGAGACATCGGAGTACTCAGGAGAAATTGCCCAACACATTTTATGATACATTTTATCTTGTTTCCATGTGATAATTAAAAAAGCGAGGCTAAAAGAAAATGTTTGTGAAAAAAGTACTTTTCATTTTTACGATCAATTTGTGAAACACCTGTGGGACCAAGTGCTCACTATGCATCTAGATAAGTTTCGTGGGGTCTAGTTTCCAAAATGATGTCACTTGTGGGTGCTCTAATATTTAGGCACACAGGGCTCTCCATACGTGACATGGTGTCCACTAACAATTTGAGCTAATTTTCCATTCAAATTGTTAGCGGACACCATAATGCATTTGGAGAGCCCCTGTGTGCCTAAATATTAGCGCACCCACACAAGTGACCCCATTTTGGAAACTAGACCCCCCCAAAGAACTTACGTAGATGCATAGTGAGCACTTTGAACCCTAAGGTGCTTCACAAATTACCGTATATACTCGTGTATAAGCCGACCTGTGTATAAGCCGACCCGCCTACTTTTGCCCCAAAAATCTGGAAAAACCTATTGACTCATGTATAAGCCGAGGGTGGACCCCAGCACAGGTATACAGCCCCCAGCAGTGTGGTATACAGGCCCCCCCCAGTGGTATACAGGCCTCCCCAGTGGTAGTATACAGCAGCCCCAGTGTAGTATATAGCAGCCCCAGTGGTAGTATACAGCAGCCCCAGTGGTAGTATATAGCAGCCCCAGTAGTAGTATACAGCAGCCCCAGTGGTAGTATATAGCAGCCCCAGTGGTAGTATATATCAGCCCCAGTGGTAGTATACAGCAGCCCCAGTGGTACTATATAGCAGCCCCAGTGGTAGTATATAGCAGCCCCAGTGGTCGTATATAGAAGCCCCAGTGGTAGTATACAGCAGCCCCAGTGGTAGTATATAGCAGCCCAGCAGCCCCAGTGGTAGTATACAGCAGCCCCAGTGGTATACAGCAGGCCCCAGGGGTACATATAGCAGCCCCAGGGGTACCCAGCAGCCCCCTGGGGGTACCCAGAAGCCCCCAGGGGGTACCAGCAGCCCCCTGGGGTACCCAGCCCCCAGGGGGTACCCAGCAGCCCCTGGGGGTACCCACAGCCAGGCCCCCAGGGGGTACCCAGCAGCCCGGGTCCCGCACCCTGAGGGTACCCAGCAGCCCCCAAATGCTGGCACTCACCCCCCCTTGCAAGGGCCCCCCCCGCTTCTCTTACCATCCCGGTCTTCTGATCAGCGCTGCTCCTCGGCGCTCCGTCCTCGCTGCTCCCGTCCTGCTACATCCGGGATCACCGGCCGTCGCGCGATGACGTCATATGCCTGCGACGGCCGGAGATCCCGGATGTAGCAGGACGGACGGACGGAGCACCGAGGAGCACCGAGGAGCGGCGCTGATCAGAAGACCGGGATGGTAATATAACCAGCGGGGGGGGGGCCCTTACAAAGGGGGGCGAGTGCCAGCATTTGGGGGCTATATGCACTGCTTCCCCTGCCGCTGATTGACAGGGGGAAGCAGTGCATATTTAATGAGCGGCCCCACGTGACGGGGCCACTCATACAGCAGCTCCCCCCGCCTCCTGCAGCCTCCACCGCCCTGGACAAAGCCCCCACCTCACCATGTACCGTATATGACCCTTGTATAAGCCGAGGGGAAGACTTTTCAGCCCAAATTTTGGGCTGAAAAATTCGGCTTATACACGAGTATATACGGTAATTCGTAAAAATGAAAAAAGAAACTTTTTGTGGAAAAAAAAGGACTTTTTCATTTTTATGGATCACTTTGTGAAGCACCTGGGGGTTCAAAGTGCTCACTACGGTATGCATCTAGATAAGTTCCTTGGGGGGGTCTAGTTTCCAAAATGGGGTCACTTGTGGGGGAGCTCCAATGTTTAGGCACACAGGGGCTCTCCAAATGCGACATGGTATTCACTAACGATTTGAACCAATTGTCCATTCAAATTGTTAGTGGACACCATGTCACGTTTGGAGAGCCCCTGTGTGCCTAAACATTGGAGCTGCCCCACAATTGACCTCTTATTGGAAACTAGACCTCCCCCCAAGGAACTTATCTAGATGCATAGTGAGCACTTTGAACTCCCAGGTGCTTCACAAATTGATCCGTAAAAAAAGAAAAAAGTACTTTTTTTCCATTAAAATTTTCTTTTTAATTTTTACTGATTAATTTGTGAAGCACCTGGGGGTTCAAAGTGCTCAACACCCATCTAGATAAGTTCCTTGGGGGGGGTCTATTTTCCAACATGGGGTCACTTGTGGAGGAGCTCCAATGTTTAGGCACACAGGGGCTCTCCATACGTGACATTGTGTCCGCTAACAATTTGAATGGAAAATTAGCTCCAATTGTTAGTGGACCACATGTTGGGTATTGAGCGCCCCTTTGTGCCTAAACATTGGAGCTCCTTTACAAGTGACCCCATTTTGGAAACTAGACCCCCCGTATAGGCTCCTCGTTCCCTCATGATATCTGCTGCATTCTATGTCCTGGTGTTGTGCCTGTCCACATAACTAATAAAAGTGAGGGTTCCAACTATAGTCTACATATTGTCTGCTGTCTGATATGCACAGAAGTGCTTCTTCTGTCTTCTTTTCTTTTGTAGGTGTAATCTGTATAAGTTCCAATACTTTTGTCCTCAAAGTTGTATGTCTCCATACAAGGCACACTATCATGTCAGTTCTAGGCTACTCCTGCACCTAAATTTACTCTAGCACCCCCTAGTGTAGTTATAAGTCATTGTCCAGCCGATGCATATTGTGGCCCACCGAACCATGAAAGGGTCATTCCATGTCAAGTGATCCAAAAATGAATATTTTTTTTCCCTGACGTCCTCAGATTTTTTTAATTTTTTTTCTATATGAAGAACAACTTTATCTAATTACAAAAAAAAAGTTTTGAATTTTTTTCTTTATCAGTTAATTTTTTACAGATTTTTAAAGTTTTAAAAAAGTGCGAATTTTGGCCTGATATGGCTTTACATTTTCTATCATATCTCGGGCTAGAAAAAAGATAGAGAAACAAAATAAACACTGTTCTACTCAGAACTGTCCAGGCTTTCACCAGATATGTCACAAGAGGATCTTTGTTAATATTTTACCCATGTGATCGCAAGCGCAAAACTTTAAAACGCATTTCCGAAAAATTGGCGCGCTTTAAATATTTCAAAAACTGCCCATGTGTCTGCTATGCTCTTAGCCACATCTGTACCAAATTTCAAGTTGGGATTGCAATGGGATCATATTTTAACATATTTTACTAGTAATAGCGTCAATGGGTCATTCCATATCAAGTGATCTAAATATGAATATTTTTTTTTACCTGACGTCTTTAGTTTTTTTTTTTTTTTCCTTTATGAAGTACAACTTTAGTTAATTACAAATTAAAAGTTTAGAATTTTTTTCTTCATCAGTTAATTTTTTACAGATTTTTAAATTTTAAAAAAAGGGTGAATTTTGGCCTGGTATGACTTTACATTTTTTTATCTCAGGCTAGAAATAAGATAATGAAGTGGGAGAGGCATCATTTTACTCAGAACGGTAACAGCTTTCATTTGATATGTTACAAGACTATGTTTCTTTATATCAAATTCAAACTATTGACGGGCAATTGTGAAAAAATGACTGATTGTGTCTTGGTGATTTTGAATTGACACTATAATAGTTAAATATTTTGCACTTAGGTCCAATGAATGCGTCCATGGGGTCAAGCTGGGACAGAGTCATCACAAATTAGCCTTATTTGCAGATGACCTGCTACTTTACATCTCCCAGCCCCTGGTCTCCATCCCTTCGGTCTTAATGGAGTTTGAACGGTTCGGACAATTGAGCAACTTTAAAGTGAATTGCTCCAAAACCGAGGCACTCAATATTTCTTTGCCTGGAGAATTGGTTTCTCATCTATCTAAACAGTTCCCATTTAAATGGAAAGTAGAAGCCATTAAGTACTTGGGAGTCCTTATACCAAAAGATCTTAAACAAATATTCAATTTAAATTATCAACCCCTTTTGACTAACGCGGAATCGGCATTTACCTCCTATAGACAATTAAAGCTATCCTGGTTCGGGAGAGTAAACGTAGTCAAGATGGATGTCTTGCCCCGACTCTTATATACTTTTCAGACAGTTCCTGTTCTATTGGATAGAGGCTTCCTCTCCAAAATGCAATCTATGATCCTTAGATTTGTCTGGGGGGGCAAGAGGTCCAGATTGCGAATGAATATCCTATCCTTGCCCAAGACCAGAGGAGGGGTTGGACTACCCAACATACGAGCGTACTTTGTGGCTTCCTCTCTTGTTAGAGCTCTAGATTGGCATTATCATGCGTCCTCCAAGAAATGGGTAGGGGTGGAGCAAGAGGGTTTGGGGATTCCGCTGAAACACCTGCTTTGGATTTCCCCTAAAGACTCCACAGACCTAGTACCTTTGACAGACATGACCAGAAACACCTTGAAGGTATGGCACCTAGTGACGAAAACCCTCCGCTTAAACGACAGACTTAGCCCTTTGACTCCCCTTTTTTCCAACCCATCTTTCCCACCCGGATTTGACAGGCAGAGATTTTTATGTTGGCGGAGTCTGGATGACACCCGAGTAGGACAGACTCTGTCCAGTGGTGGTTTGCCCCCGATGGCAGAGCTACAACTCAAAGAACCTACGAGACCTCTTAAGTGGTTCGAATTTCTCCAATACAGAGCATACTTATATTCAGCTGACCACTCTTGCAGGGTAAGATTGACGCCCAACGTATTGGAGAGGTTATTCCAACTGGAGGCTCCACCGAGGCGCAAAATATCAGTTCTATACCAGGCCTTAGGGTCCATGAGAGAGCAGGGCACCCTTTACTTCCAACGTGCTTGGGAGAGGGAATTGGGGTGTAGCATTTCAGAAGCTAATTGGCAGAAATGCTTTATATTTACTCACTCACTAGCTAGCGCTTGTTCTGCACAAGAAAGAAGCTATAAGCTGCTCACTAGATGGTACTTGTGCCCGACGACACTCCGGAACATGTTCCCTGGAACCCCTGATACCTGCTGGCGCTGTGGGGAAGAGAAGGGTACAATGATACACATTTGGTGGAATTGTGGGGAAATCCGGCGGTTCTGGTCTGAGGTTTTCAATGCATACGCCCGGATAACAGGTAAACAAGCCGAATGCTGCCCAGAATCGGCAATGTTATCCATTTGTCCAGGTCCTATTGGGCTACAGAAGAGGGATATTCTCCGCTTTTGCATCTCGGCTGCTCATGCTGTGATCCCGAGGTTCTGGAAATCAACCCGGGCTCCATCTCTACTTGATTGGTTCAAAGAATTGATGGACATATATCGAATGGAGGAGCTCGCAGTTGATGCGTCGGGATCTCGGAACAAATTCTTAGGGATTTGGGTTGAATGGATTCTTTTTCACGACTCTGCAGAATTTAGGAGTATCTTTTCCAGCACAGATAATATGGCTCGACCTCTGGCTGATGGGGAGCCAGTGGGATGAGTACCCTTTCTCCTTCCCATACCTCACCCGTCCCCCCCCCCCTCCTTTTTTTCTTTTTTTCTTTTTTTCTTACGTGGCTTTTCTTTCCCAGTATAACTTTTTCTAATGGTTTTTGTTTTTCTTCTCTCTCTCTTCTTTTCTATCTCTCTTTTCTTCCCATCTGATACATTCAGTCTAGGTATTTCCTTTCTACGCCTATACCTTCAGAATTCTAGTGAACATTAGACAGGTATCGGAAACTCTGAGCTGTGAGTAGATCATTATTATTTCGGCCTTCCTTTCCGGTACACCAGTCGATAGACTATTCCAACTAGGCCTCAACGGGTAATGACCCACTTACGTGGTCAACCTGTTAGAAGGGGCCAAGTGATAAAAATCATTCTGCTGGGGCTGCTTGTCCCCTTGACATCAGAACATCTCAAAACCCTGAGAAAGGTTGTATACTTGAGTGTTTGGAATTATATTTAGATTGTAGTATATATTGCACCAGAGATAAGCGCAAAAGTAAATTTGCAGTTTATCTTAAAGTTACTAATAACTTTGTGAATTCTCTTTTTGTATATTTTATTTGTCTCAAGATTTTGTTAAAAGATTGAATGTATGTCTTTCATATGTTTTTTCAAAATTTAATAAAAATGAGATTAACCATAGTTAAATATTTTAAAATATGATCCCATCACGATCCCAACTTGAAATTTGGTACAGATGTGGCTAAGAGCATAAAAGACACATGGGCAGTTTTGGAAAATTTTTATTAAAACGTTTTTTTCGGAAATGCGTTTCAAAATGTTGCGTTTGCATTCGCATGGGTAAAAAATTAAAATTAACAAATATACTCTTGTGACATATCTGGTGAAAGCCTGGAAGGTTCTGAGTAGAATGGTGTTTATTTTGTTTCTCTATCTTATTTCTAGTCCGAGATAAAAAAATGTAAAGTCATACCAGGCCAAAATTCACCCTTTTTTTAAACTTTAAAAATCTGTAAAAAATTAACTGATGAAGAAAAAAATTCTAAACTTTTAATTTGTAATTAACTAAAGTAGTACTTCATAAAGGAAAAAAAAAAAAAAAATCTAAAGACGTCAGGTAAAAAAAAAATATTCATATTTAGATCACTTGATATGGAATGACCCATTGACGCTTTTAATAGTAAAATATGTTAAAATATGATCCCATTGCGATCCCAACTTGAAATTTGGTACAGATGTGGCTAAGAGCAAAGCAGACACATGGCAGTTTTTGAAATATTTAAAGCGCGCCGATTTTTCGGAAATGCGTTTTAAAGTTTTGCGCTTGCGATCACATGGGTAAAATATTAACAAAGATCCTCTTGTGACATATCTGATGAAAGCCTGTATAGTTCTGAGTAGAATGGTGTTTATTTTGTCTCTCTATCTTATTCCTAGCCTGAGTTATGAGGAGAAACGTAAAGGCAGGCAACAGCGAAATTCACACTTTTTCCGAACTTTGAAAATCATTTAAAAAAAAAATAAATTTTTTAAAAAAATTTTCTCTTCACATTTTGCATTGTCTGACATGCTATTATCAAATAACAAAATCTCAAAAGAATTAAAAATATAGAGGTAATAATCATTGGTTCACTTGACATGGAATGACCCGAAACTAGGAAATACAATTTCTTTGTATGCACATTATACATATCACATTGACCAAATATAAGCATGCACTAAATACAATATAATGTAACGAATGCATTCTCCGAAGGTGAGATACGCATTAATAGAAGAACAAATATACCAAAGTATTGGGATTTTTTAATTAGTTCTCCAAAGTAATACAACAATAAAACATTGTTGGTCAACTTATATACTGCAATTGCAAAGAAGAAGCAGAATAAACAGCATGTGCAGCAATAAAGGTCCCTAATTAATACTTGGTTGCTCATCTTTTGGCATTGATGAAGCCTCCAGACATTTCTTGTAGCCATCTATGAGCTTCTTGCACTTCTCCGCTGGTATTTTCTCCTCCTTTGCAGTTGGTTCAAGCTCTTGAATGTTTGCAGGGTTCTTTTTCCGAATGGAAGATTTCAGCTCACCACAAAGATTTTCAGTGGGAGTCAGGTCAGGACTCATTTCTGCCATTTTAAAAGTCTACTTTTTCTTTTTAACCATATCTGTGTACTTTTACATGAGTGCTTTGGGTCATTGTCTTGCTGGATCTTTGACTAAAACCAAGCTTACTTTCACTGGGTAGGACATTTTGCACTAAACTCTCTTGGTAATTCTCTGATTTCTAGATTCCTGTAATATTATCAAGGTCTCCAGTATCAGACACAGCAAAGCAACCCACTGCATTATTGATCTTCCACCAAGCTCAACTGTTGGTAGAGTGTTCTTTTTCTTATAAGCTTCATTGTGCCATATTTAAACTGATGATTTGCATTGCCAGAAAGGTCTACACTACCGTTCAAAAGTTTGCGGTCACCCAGACAATTTTGTGTTTTCCATGAAAACTCATACATATATTTATCATATGAGTTGCAAAATGAATAAAAAATATAGTCCAGACATTGACAAGGTTAGAAATAATGATTTTTATTTGGAATAATAATTTTCTCCTTCAAACTTTGCTTTCGTCAAAGAATGCTCCCTTTGCAGCAATTACAGCATTGCAGACCTTTGGCAGGTGCTATTTAATGAAGCTGCCAGATGAGGAGCTGTGAGGCATCAATTTCTCAAACTAGAGACTCTAATGTACTTGTCTTGTTACTCAGTTGTGCAGCGGGGCCTCCCACTTCTCTTTCTACTCTGGTTAGAGTCTGTTTGTGCTCTCCTTTGAAGGGAGTAGTACACACTGTTGTAGGAAATCCTCAGTTTCTTGTCAATTTCTCACAAGGAAAACCCTTCATTTCTAAGAACAAGAATAGACTGTCGAGTTTCACATGAAAGTCCTCTTTTTCTGGTCATTTTGAGTTTCATAAAACAAACAAATGTACAGTAATGCTCCAGATTCTCAACTACTGTAACTCAAAGGAAGGTCAATTTTATAGCTTCTCTAATGAGCCAAACCGTTTTCAGCTGTGCTAACATACCTAACATAGGATTTTCTAAACATCCATTAGCCTTCTTACACTGTTAGCAAACAAAATGTACCATTAAAACACTGAAGTGGTGGTTGTTGGAAATGGGCCTCTATAAACCTATGTAGATATAGCATTAAAAACCAGACGTTTGCAGTTAGAATAGTCATTTACCACATTAACAATGTATAGAGTGTATTTCTGATTCATTTAGTGTTAGTTTCATTGAAAAAAAAAATGTGCTTTTCTTTCAAAAATAAAGACCCCAAACATTTGAATGGTAGTGAATGTATGTTTCATCTGTCCACTGAACATTTTCCCAGAAGTTTGTCAAGACACTCTTTGGTAAAGATCAGTGGTTCCTTCAGCAATGTTTTTTCCTTGGCTTTTACACATAAAACTCTGCTTGATTTAGTGTGCGGCATATAGTACTTGATGAAATCATGACCATAGACTAATCCAGGTTGCCATTAATGTCTTTGGATGTTTGACGTGGTGTTATTTCCACCATTCACACCTTTGAAGATATCTCTTGCCAATTTTCCTCTTTCCGTCATGTCCAGGGAGATTCTTCATGGTTCCATGCTTAATAAACTTCTTAATAACAATGCACCATCAACTTTCTCTCCCTGATGAAGCCACACTGTGACACGCATTGGACTAGGACCAGCTGCACCTACTCACCCTAGATCGGCAGCGGTATAAATATATATACTGAGTATATATATATATATATATATATCTATAATATAAAACCCGAAGGCCACTTCCGGCCAATCCGGCCAACTTCCGTGATGGCCTCCGACCTGTGTAATCAGACCGGAACCGGAAGTGGGCGCTTTAGCGCCCACCAGATCCACTCCCACGACCCCTGTGTCCCGGCGCCTCCTCTCTCATCCGGCCCAGTCCTCCCGCTCCTCTCTCCGCCGCTCCAGCCCCTTCCTCCCGCTCCTCCTCCCGCCGCTCGGTTCTTATCCTCCCCCCAATGTTGCAGCTCAGAGCGGAGGACATGCGGTTCTCCCGACGCCGCCCGCAGATGACCGGCATCAGCCGGTTCTCTCCCGCTTGCCACACATGCGGCTCCCCAGCTCCTGCGGCCCCCCCGCGGGTCCTCCTGCCCCCCCCGCGGCTCCTGCGGGCCCCCCGCAGCTACTCATGCCCCCCCGCGGGTCGTCTTGCCCCCCCGCGGCTCCTGCGGGCCCCCCGCGGGTCGTCTTGCCCCCCCGCGGGTCGTCCTGCCCCCCCGCGGCTCCTGCGGCCCCCCGCAGCTACTCATGCCCCCCCGCGGGTCGTCCTGCCCCCCCGCGGCTCCTGCTGCCCCCACCCTGCTTGCTTCTACTAAAAATAATAAATCCCTCATAGAGGATACTCACCCGTCCGCCGGCGCGCTCCATCTACGTCCTATAGCTCCATGGCTTGAGGACCTGTGGTTGCCTGGGAAACCGATCAGCTGATCGGTTTCCCAGTCAACCACAGGTTCTGCGAGCCGCCACACGGGTGAGTATCCTCCCATCCATCCTGCCCCAGCCCCCCCCCCCCGGCTCCAACCTGCCCCCCCCCCTGCTCCATAGCACACATCCCCCTCTGCTCCATCCTGCCCCCCCTCCATCCTGCCCGCCCCCCACCCGCTGCATCCAGCCCCCCCTCCACCGCTTCCATCCTGCCCCCCCACAAACAGTTCCATCCTGCCCCCCCGCCTCCAACCTACCCCCTGCCCCCGCCGACTCCATCCCTGCCCCCCCCCGCCCGCTCTATCCTTCATTCCCCCCCCCCCCCCCCCCCCCCCCCCCCCCCCCCCCCCCCCCCCGCTGACTCCATCCTGCCCCCCCCACACCAGCTCCATCCTGCCCCCCCACCGGCTCCATCCTGCACCCCCCGCCCGCTCCATCCTACCCCCCCACTGCCTCCATCATGCCCCCCACCACACCAGCTCCATCCCGCCCCCGCCGGCTCCATCCTGCCCCCCCCCCACCAGCTCCATCCTGCCCCCCCCACCAGCTCCATCCTGCCCCCCCACCGACTTCATCATGCCCCCCCGCCAACTCCATCCTGCCCCCCCACCAGCTCCATCCTGCCCCCCCCGCCCGCTCCATCCTATCCATCCTACCCCCCCGCTGGCTCGATCCTGCCCCCCACACCGTCTCCATCCTGCCCCACACCGTCTCCATCCTGCCCCCCACCGGCTCCATCCTGCCCCCCCACCGACTTCATCATGCCCCCCCGCCAACTCCATCCTGCCCCCCCCACCAGCTCCATCCTGCCCCCCCCGCCCGCTCCATCCTATCCATCCTACCCCCCGCTGGCTCGATCCTGCCCCCCCCACACCGTCTCCATCCTGCCCCCACACCGTCTCCATCCTGCCCCCCCACCGGCTCCATCCTGCCTCCCCACCTGCTCCATCCTGCCCCCTTCCCACACCAGCTCCATCCTGCCCCCTCGCCCGCTCCATCCTCACCCCCCGCCAGCTCCATTCCACCCCCCCCCCACCCGCTCCATCCTGTGCCCCCCCCCCTCGGCTCCATCCTGCCCCCCCCCCGCCGCTTCCATCCTGCCCCCCTGCCCGCTCCATCCTGCCCCCCCCCACACACCAGCTCTATTCTGCCCCCCCGCCACCTCCATCCTGCCCCCCCCCCGCCAGCTCCATCCTGCCCCCCCCCTGGCTCCATCCTGCCCCCCCTCCGGCTCCATCCTGCCCCCCCTCCGGCTCCATCCTGCCCCCCCTCCGGCTCCATCTTACCCCCCGCCGGCTCCATCCTGCCCCCAGCCGACTCCATCCTACCCCCCGCCGGCTCCATCCTGCCCCCCACCCCCCCCAAGTTCCATCCTGCTCCCCCCCCGCCAGCTCCATCCTGCCGCCCCCGCCAGCTCCATCCTGCCCCCCCGCCAGCTCCATCCTGCCCCTCTCCTCTGCGTCCTCTGCCCCCTGTCCTCTGTGTCCTCTGCCCCCTCTCCTCTGCCCCCTGTCCTCTGCGTCCTCTGCCCCCTCTGTGTCCTCTGCCCCCTGTCCTCTGCCCCCTCTCCTCTGCCCCCTCTGCCCCCTGTCCTCTGCCCCCTGTCCTCTGCCCCCTGTCCTCTGCCCCCTGTCCTCTGCCCCTGTCCTCTGTGTCCTCTGCCCCCTCTGCGTCCTCTGCCCCCTCTGTGTCCCTGCCCCCTGTCCTCTGCCTCCTCTGCCCCCTGTCCTCTGCCTCCTCTGCCCCCTGTCCTCTGCCTCCTCTGCCCCCTGTCCTCTGCCCCCTGTCCTCTGCCTCCTCTGCCCCCTGTCCTCTGCCTCCTCTGCCCCCTGTCCTCTGCCTCCTCTGCCCCCTGTCCTCTGCCTCCTCTGCCCCCTGTCCTCTGCCTCCTCTGCCCCCTGTCCTCTGCCTCCTCTGCCCCCTGTCCTCTGCCTCCTCTGCCCCCTGTCCTCTGCCCCCTGTCCTCTGCCTCCTCTGCCCCCTGTCCTCTGCCTCCTCTGCCCCCTGTCCTCTGCGTCCTCTGCCCCCTGTCCTCTGCGTCCTCTGCCCCCTGTCCTCTGCGTCCTCTGCCCCCTGTCCTCTGCCCCCTGTCCTCTGCGTCCTCTGCCCCCTGTCCTCTGCGTCCTCTGCCCCCTGTCCTCTGCGTCCTCTGCCCCCTGTCCTCTGCGTCCTCTGCCCCCTGTCCTCTGCGTCCTCTGCCCCCTGTCCTCTGCGTCCTCTGCCCCCTGTCCTCTGCGTCCTCTGCCCCCTGTCCTCTGCGTCCTCTGCCCCCTCTGTGTCCTCTGCCCCCTCTGCCCTTTCTGTGTCCTCTGTGTCCTCTGCGTCCCCCCGGCTACAGTCACCGACACACGGAACGTTCCGATCTCGGAAGTTCCGTGTGCCCTCCTGCCACTCCCCTCCACCCTCTGCCCTCCAGCCAGTACCTACATACCGGGGGGGAGCAGGGGGGCCCATTGCCCGCCACCTCGGAGGGCCACACACACCCTGGGGGTACCCGTGCTCCCTGCCGTGTGCCTGGAGAGGAGGGAGGGCGGGACTTCCTCTCCTGCAGCTCTGCCCGCCCCTCCTCTCCTCCTACACCCGACGCCCGGCCACCGGTAAGTCTGCAGCCATACTCGCTGCTCTGCCCTCCAGCCTGTGTGCCCCCTCTGCCCTCTGTCATCTGTGTCCTCTGCCCCCTGTCCTCTGTGTCCTCTGCCCCCTGTCCTCTGCCCCCTGTCCTCTGCGTCCTCTGCCCCCTGTCCTCTGCCCCCTGTCCTCTGCGTCCTCTGCCCCCTCTGTGTCCTCTGCCCCCTGTCCTCTGCCCCCTGTCCTCTGCGTCCTCTGCCCCCTCTGTGTCCTCTGCCCCTCTGTGTCCTCTGCCCCCTGTCCTCTGCGTCCTCTGTGTCCTCTGCCCCCTGTCCTCTGCCCCCTGTCCTCTGCCCCTGTCCTCTGCCCCCTGTCCTCTGCCCCCTGTCATCTGTGTCCTCTGCCCCCTCTGTGTCCTCTGCCCCCTCTGTGTCCTCTGCCCCCTGTCCTCTGCCCCCTGTCCTCTGCGTCCTCTGCCCCCTCTGTGTCCTCTTCCCCCTGTCCTCTGCGTCCTCTGCCCCCTGTCCTCTGCGTCCTCTCCCCCCTGTCCTCTGCGTCCTCTCCCCCCTGTCCTCTGCGTCCTCTGCCCCGTCCTCTGCGTCCTCTCCCCCTGTCCTCTGCGTCGTCTGCCCCCTGTCCTCTGCCCTGCTCTGCCCCCTGTCATCTGCGTCCTCTGCCCCTCTGTGTCCTCTGCCCCCTGTCCTCTGCCCCCTGTCCTCTCTGCCTGTCCCTTGCCCCTCCTCTGGTCCCTTCCTCTGCCCCTGTCTCTCCTGCCGTCCTCTGTCTCTCCCCCTGTCCTCTGCGTCCTCTCGCCCTGTCCTCTGCGTCCTCTGCCCCCTGTCCTCTGCGTCCTCTGCCCCCTCTGTGCCTCTCTGTCCTCTGCCCCCTGTCCTCTGCGTCCTCTGCCCCCTCTTGCTCCTCTGCCCGTTCCTCTGCCCCCTGTCCTGTGTCCTCTGCCCCCCTGTCCTCTGCCCCCTGTCCTCTGCTCCTCTGCCCCCTCTGTGTCCTGCTGCCCCCTGTCCTCTGCCCCCTGTCCTCTGCCCCCTGTCCTCTGCCCCTCTCTGTCCTCTGCCGCCCCTCTGGTCCTCTGCCCCCTCTGCGTCCTCTGCCCTCCTCTGCCCTGCCCTGTCTCTGCGTCCTCTGCCCCCTGCCCCTCTGCCCCGTCCTCTGCCCCCTGTCCTCTGCCCCCTGTCCTCTGCCCCGTCCCTGCTCCTCTGCCCCTTCCTCTGCGTCCTCTGCCCCCTGTCCTCTGCGTCCTTCTTCCCCCTGTCCTCTGCTTCCTCTGCCCCCTGTCCTCTGCGTCCTCTGCCCCCTGTCCTCTGCGCCTCTCCCCTGTCCTCTGGCCTCCCCTGTCCTCTGCCCCCTGTCTCTGCCCCCCTGTCCTCTGCCCCTGTCCTGCTCCTGCCCCCTGTCTCTCCTCTCGCCCCGTCTCTCTGCGTCCTCTGCCCCTCTCTGTCCTCTGCCCCCTGTCCTCTCTCCGTCCTCTGCCCCCTCCTGTGTCCTCTTCCCCCTGTCCTCTGCTCCTCTGCCCCCTGTCCTCTGCGTCCTCTGCCCCTGTCCTCTGCGTCCTCTGCCCCCTGTCCTCTGCGTCCTCTGCCCCCTGTCCTCTGCGTCCTCTGCCCCCTGTCCTCTGCGTCCTCTGCCCCCTGTCCTCTGCGTCCTCTGCCCCCTGTCCTCTGCCCCCTCTGCCCCCTGTCCTCTGCCCCCTGTCCTCTGCGTCCTCTGCCCCCTCTGTGTCCTCTGCCCCCTGTCCTCTGCGTCCTCTGCCCCCTGTCCTCTGCGTCCTCTGCCCCCTGTCCTCTGCCCAGCCGCCTCTGCCCCCTGTCCTCTGCGCTGACCACTCTGCCCACGTCGCTGCGCTGACCAATCTCACCGCACTCACTGCTAACCACTGAGCCACCGCACTCACTGCTAACCACTGAGCCACCGCACTCACTGCTAACCACTGAGCCACCGCACTCACTGCTAACCACTGAGCCACCGCACTCACTGCTAACCACTGAGCCACCGTATACTCTGCTACCCACTGAGCCGCCTGTATACACACAATTCATTTCACCGCACTCCCGTAACTATTAGTAAATAAACTATATATGGATTCTAGACTACCCGATTCTTTAGAATCGGGCCGCCATCTAGTTTATATATATATATATATACCTCCCTTCTTCCTTCTTCCTTACTAGACTCATGTCTGCCTAGTTGCCAGCGCAGTGAACTACTATAGTAGTTATATCACCTGCATTATTTACCTTCTTATCTCCAGTTTCTTTTTAGGAGGTCTCTTTAAAGGGAACCAACCACCCCAAATGACCCCCCGGACTGTTAATATGTGTCCCTACACCCAGCACACACATTTGGGGCAATCGTTTTTGCTAAAAAAACTGTTTAGTAGAAGCTAAGATATAGCTTTATGAAGTTTAATAAATCAAGACGAATGGGTGTTACCTAGCTTTGTCCTCCGTGCCTGTCAGCCTCCTCTCCCCTCCTCCCTTCAGTGAAGCCCTTCTGTGCAAGTCGAAAATGCCCTGCCTGTCTGCTGCTGCCTGATAAATTATGCACGCCCATCTCTGCACAAAGCTAGGTAACACCCATTCATCTTGATTTATTAAACTTCATAAAGCTATATCTTAGCTTCTGCTAAACAGTTTTTTTAGCAAAAACAATTGCCCCAAATGTGTGTGCTGGGTGTAGGGACACATATTAACAGTCCGGGGGGGGTCATTTGGGGTGGTTGGTTCCCTTTAACCTTATCAGTACTGCAGGATTCTGTATGACAATGCTCTACATTTTGTGCCTTCCTGGGTCTCTTATATACATATACAGTATTTTTTACATTGTAAAACACATCGGATTATAAAATGCACCTCAAGTTTGGTGATGGAAAAGAGAAAAAAAACATTTTAATGTTTAATGTGGTCCATCTTGCAATGCCAGTGTCCTACTTACAATCCGTAGGTATGTCCGCATCCTGGTATATATGTCATCCATACTGGGCTATAGGCTCCCCTTCCTGGTATATATTTCCCCCATCTTGGTATATATGTCCCCATCTTAGTATATATGTTCCCTATCCTGGTGTATGTGTCCCCCATCCTGGTGTATATGACCCCCATCCTGGTGTATCTGTCCCCCATCCTGATGAATATGTCCCCCATCCTCTGGTACATGACTTCCCCCCCTTCTTGGTGTATATGACACACCCCAGGGCCGGGGTACTCGGATCCCGGGCGTAGCTTTAAGGGACTGTCACTGGTGGCCAGTGCCTGGATCCGTGGCCCTGGTGGTCACGAAAAAGTGGTTTAGTAAAAATAGAGTGATAAAAGTTTTTTAAATGTGACGCCACCTACAGTATCTGGTGATGGCACCAGCGCTGCCAGCAGACCTCTGGGGACAATAGGTAGGCAGCCAGATGATGTCCCCAGGGCAGTGAAGTAAAGAAATGGTTTCACACCAGGAGAGGCAAAGTCTTCTCCTTAAGACTGGAACACAGGTGACCAACTTAGTAGAAATGAGGCACAGGAGACCTTCTTGCTCTGCACGGGTATTTACTGGCAACTTGTCAAGGCAGTTCTCATCGGTACACACAGTTACACAGTCACGGGTAGCTGGCCGGGTAGTCACCAAAGGATGCCAAGTCTCTCCGAGGCCCTCTACGATGTTCCTTCTGGTAACATCCTCTGTTCTTTTCACTCACTACGCTTTCCTTACTATCCGTGCTTGGCCTTGCACCGAGCCCTCTTCCTACCAGGTCAATTGGGTATATTGAGGTTACCCTTCTATCTAAGGGGCTTAACCCAGTTTGGAGTTCCTGGTGGGGACGTGCGTGTTGGACCAGGTCGGGGCTATATGAAAGGCCTTCGACCCAACGGGTTTGGTGGCTCAGAGCTAAACATTCTTGCATTGCACCCGGAGCCAGAGTCATGGACTGGGTTCCCTACAGACCGGTTATCAGGACGGTCCGGCACCGGACTTGCTCAAGCCAGGGACCCCTCTTCTGTCTGGGTTGTCTTCCTTTTAAGGCACCCTCCACTACAATCCTCACAGGGACCTCCTTCTCCTCCTTCCCTCACAGTACTCTGTTCACGTTCTGACTAACTGTCACTGCCGCTTCTTTCACTACACCTTAGCTTCTCCCACCGGGATTGGTTCCCTAGCAACGGGTTAACCAAAAGGTCCCCTAATCTAAGTGTATGAATGCAGGGATGATGCCTCAGATTAACATTATCATCCTCTGGTTACCGGGATACTGCACATGCTAGTCTGGGTGTAGCACCCCTTCTGCGGTGCACCGACTAGTGGGGAGCCACATATATTTCCCCCATACTTTGGTGCATGACCCCCCATCCTTGTGTATATATCTCTGATCATTTGGTGCTTGACCTCCCATTCTTTGGTACATGCCCCCCTCCTGGTGTATATGTCCCCGATCATTTGGTGCTTGACCTCCCATTCTTTGGTACATGCCCCCCTCCTGGTGTATATATATTTATCTATCTATCTACAAAGCAAAAAATACTGCACAGCACTCAAGACACAATGTGAACTGGTGCTAGCAGTGACGCTGGGTCAAATACCAAAAAAAATGTCTTTGCAGCACACAGCTACTACCAATATCGTACATATATACTACCAATATTGTACGCAAAAAATGAGAAAAAGATGTAAAAACGTACGTTTTTTAGAAAAAAATCATTATTCTTAATTTTTATTTTCTGGGGTTCTTAGTACATTATATTATAGTGTTATAGTATATTATAGTATATTGGCCAATGTCTGCTTGCTCACCAACCACGTCCCAATGCCCCCAGGTCTGATGAGTCTTGTGCTGACATCCCTGTCCTCCTTTTCCTCCCTGTCCCACTGCTAGGTGGGTGGACACCATCTCAACCTCAGACCACCTGTGGGTGATGAAGGTGCTAAGTGCAGTTATGGAGCCAGCAACTCTTGTAGGGGGCACCGTGACGTGGTTGGTGAGCAAGCAGACATTGGCCAATGTATGTACTAAAACCCCCAAAAAATTAAAATTAAAAATAATGAGTTTTTTAAAAAAACGTAAGTTTTTAAATTTTTTTCTCATTTTTTGCTTGTTAGCATATGTACGATATTGGTAGTAGCTGTGTGCTGCAGAGACATTTTTTTCTTGGTATCTGTCTGTCTGTCTGTCTATCTATCTAAATCACATAAAATTTAGCAGCACAAACTGGTATAGCCAATTACATGCGAACAACGATGCTACTTAATGTTCTTAAAGATGTTTTTATAGAAAAAATTTAAACTAAAGTTTTTTTTAAAAAATCAGATGGAATTTTTTTTTGTTTTTATTTAGTTTTTTTAAAGTTCTTAGTGCATGCATTGGCTGATGTATGCTTGCCCTTCAACCACGGCAAATTGACTTTAATCTGAAGGGTCCCTGTCTACACTTTAGAACCTCTCTTGGACCCGAGGGGTTTCCGTCACAGTGGGCAGTAGTAGTGGGCAGATACCTGAAGTGATATGTTCCTGCTACTGCCCACTATGACGGAGTCCCCTAGGGTACAAGAGAGGTTCTAAAGTGTAGACAGGGACCATTCAGATTATAGTCACCTTGCCGTGGATGAAGGGCAAGCATACATCGGCCAATGCATGAACTAAGAACTTTAAAAAAACTGAAAAAAAAACAAAAAAAAGTTCCATCAGAGTTTTTTTTAAAAAACTTTTAGCTTTAACACAAAAACGCTGCAAGCTGTGTTTTTGTGTCCGGGAGAAAAATCGGAATTCTCCCATATCCTCCCGGACAGATGGAAACCGGATAGCAAATAGCTGCCATCCGGCTCCATCTGGCCTCATAGGGCTGCATTACTGCAAAATCGGGTCCGGGCTGTCAGGTTTACACCAGACAGCCCCGGACCTCATCTTGCCGTGATGTTAAACCGGCCTAATCTGTTAGTATGAGTCAGGGGAGCTTCATTTCACTCAGTGTGTAAAGAACATATTAAGGAACAAGGAACAGTCATGGACAAGAGCATGTACTAGACTTTTACGTAGACTGATGATCACATCACACTAATGTAAGGAACAATGCAGAAATATTATAGGAAAAATTACAAGTAACCAAAGCTTAAAGGGGTATTCCCATCTCCAAAATTCCATCCCATTTTGTAGTAGGTGTTGTAATAATAATATTAGCTAATATCTCCAATGAGAAATGTAGTATAGTTCTCCTGATTAGCTGCCTCTTACCTCATCTGCAGGGCATTACAGCTTAGGTATCCATGGTTATGACCACTCATAAACTGACAGTTGTTAGCGGTCATAACCGTGGATACCTAACCTACTAGAATGCCCTACACATGAGTAAAGAGACATGGCTAATAAGGAGAACTATGCTACATTTCTAATTGGAGGTATTTGCTAATATTATTATTATTACGCTGACTACATATTGGGATAGGATAATGTCACACCCCTGCGGGGGATTGCCACAGGATCCACTGGTGCAAGGAGGGAATTACACCTTGGTTCGCACAGCACACCACACCTTCCACCCCAGACCTGAAGGGGGAGCTCTACTAGCTGCCTTAAGCCAGTTCCCCTTTAAAACATCCAGGCCTGAGGGGAGGAGTTAGTCAGTCCCAAGAGTCAGTCCCAAGAATCAGTCTGAAGAGGGAGTCTGAAGAGAGAGTCGGAGGAGTGAGGAGCTGGTCACTGGGAAGGAACCAGGCCCAGGACCAGGGACCACTGACCGCCGTGTTGCACCCTAGGGACATGGTCAGAGGCTAGTGGAGATAACAGGGAATCAAGAAAGGGAACCAGTTAAGGTGTCCCTATAGTACACCCGGACAACGGAGTCCGATACTGCGAGCACTTACTGTAACAGCAAAAGCCAGGAAGAATCAGGAGGAGTTCAACCCTGAAGAAAGCACAGTAAAAGACGCTAAAACTGAGTACAGGGCCAGGGGCCATAGGAGAAACAGGGACCCCGCAGAAGGACCTCAGAGTCAGTTTAGAGCAAAGCCCTGAGAGGGAGAAAGAGCGGTGGGTTCAAGCACAGGCAGGACTCATCCAAACCACAAAGCACAGAGACAGAGGAGGCCTCACAACTTTCTAAGGTGGAAGTTCCAAGTTGCGCCGGGGACCTGGTTATTACTCTGGATTGTACCTGTTACCCTGACACCAGTAAAAGGTACTGAAACAACAAACACTGTGTGTGTGTGTGTGCCTGCTTAACCACCGCAATTCATTGCCTTGTTTGCAAAGACGCAACTACTTCTCCCCTCATCCATCCCCGCTGCCCTGAGGTAAAGCTCCACCTGTGGGGAGCTGTACCACACTCTGCTGCACCCACCATCACCTCAGCTGCCGGCTGCAGCACTGGTATACCCGTTACCAGGAACTACAGGTGGAGTCACGTTACCAATCCCCTTATCCCCTACCATTCCCCGCCATTGAGGGTCCAGGGCATGGGACCGGGGACCGACCAGCCGTGATCCCCCATCAAAGTCACCATCAGCCCCGGTACCCGAGTACCCTCTACCCTGTCAACCGCCTCAATATCAGAGATTGGAATACTCCTTCAAGCTTTGTTTGCTTGTAATTCTTCCTATAGTATTTCCGCATTGTTCCTTACAGTCAATAAGAAGAGATTATCCAAATGTCGACAAACTTTGTCAACTTTGTTTTTTTATTATGTTGTTTGCCAGAGTTTTTGGGTTGATGATTCCTGAATAAAATATAGATTAACTGAATATTGTGGGAAAACCTCAACATGGAATTGTATCTACCGAATCCTTCAGAAGTTATAATAGCTACAACCCAATTCATAGACTTTTTGCATTTACATTTTCTTTTTGTTGTATTTTGTGTTGCCCATTTCCCGGCATTTCTAGAAGTGCTGATTAGCATTCCTTCTTCATACATCAGGGACATGAAGATGAAATTCTCTGTTATGTATGATATTTGGAAGCGCACAGACATGCAAATCTTGTAATAATGATCTTTATTGTTTCTCCCAAGCACACCAGTAGAGCACTTAAATATCATTAAGAAGAAATCTACATTAAGCACAGTTAAACATGATATTTCTTAACAGTTCCACATAAAATTAGGTCTAAACAAAGCACAGTTTAATTGTATAATCATATGCTTATGCTCAGTGAGGGGAAAATATTGGAAAAAAAAAAAGAGGAGAAGGATCTTGCCTGTAAGTCAGTAGAACTGAAGCGGATAACACCTCCTATTGTGAGACAAATCTAAACACACGACCAAGGAAACGCAATTAACGGTTAAGACGAATTCTGGAAATATTTCCAAATTGCATCTATTATGAATACTTGGGCTACATTAGTTTTTTTTTACAAGCTGATTGGACAATCGTGACCAATAAAAATGAGTTTAGTTTTCAAAAGTATAAAACTTTCTGTGCAATTGAGGGAACCCTTCATAAATAATATAAAATGAGTGTTGCATGACTCTATCTTAGACTCTTGCACCACCCCTTCAGGATCTGGACTCGTAGTAATAGTGTAAAGGGCCCGTCACACGGGGAGATGTCGCCGGCGATGTTGCCGGCAACTGAGGGGCGTGGCCAGGTTGCGGCGACATCGCCGGCGAGTTGCCTCGTGTGACAGGGCGATAATCAGGCGATGAATCGCCTGAGTCACATCGCCAGGTTTCCCAACAATGTTGGGAAACCTGGCGATGTTGCTCAGGCGATCCTGCCTGATCGCCCTGTGTAACGCGGCGACCTGCAATGTTGCGGGCGATTCCGCCTATCTGCAACATTGTGAGTGATCGCTTGCTGGGTTGCTGGGCGACCCAGCGAGCGATAGCTGCGGCAACTAGCCGGCGACATCGCCGGTAAGTTGCTCAGTGTGACATCTCGCCGGCGATGTTGTCAGGGATGCGCGCTCCCGCGATCGCCGGCAATATCGCCGGCGATATGTCCCTGTGTGACGGTACCTTAAGAGTGTCAGGCCATGTTCACACACAGCACTTATACGAAATTAGGGAAGGTGCCCCAGGCACTACTTACGCCTTGTCAACACAGGAGAATCCTCAGATCCTGCGGTGGTTTCTTCCAATGACATAGAGGATTTCTGGGTGCCAGGAGGCAGTCCAGCTACAACCATCAACCAGGTAAGGAAAAAAACAATGCGGCACTCCAGGCCCTTCATTATATCCAACTTTTATTTTTAATGGTAAAAGCACATCAGGGAGAGGTGCGGTGTATGGAACTACAGACTGTTTTGAGCACTATGGCTCTTCAACCGGTCATGCCTGCCATAGTGCTCAAAAGCGTCTGTAGCCCCATACACTGCACCTCTCCCTGATGTCTTTTTACCATTAAGGGTGGAAACACACTGGTGAGAAAAGAAAACGGTCCGATTCTCATCCAGGAGAGTCGGACGAGTGACATCCGTTTTTTGATCCGTGTGCTGTCAGTGTGCAATCCGTTTTTATTCTCAGCAGCTACTTACTGTAGAATCATTTACAGGAACATTTTACAGTGTTCTCAGCTGCAGAATGATAATGTATCAGTGAAAAAAACGAATGCCTCTCGGATGGTCTGTGTTAGTGATGGGCGAATCCTAAATTACTCGGAATCGCTTGACTCTAGCGAGTCCGAGCCCAGGACTCGCTACTCGTTGCGAGTCTAGCGAGTCCAATGTTAATGAATGGGGAAGCGAGTAATAGCGAGTAGTGTGAGATTTACAAATCGCAGATGTGTCTCGGAAGCTTCAGCCTGAAGCAATCCTAGTTTTGTCATTTATTTGCATTGGACTAGTTTACTTTGTAACTGTAATCGCTGGGAAACTCGCACAGATAAGAGAAGAGTCCTGTCTGCTCTGTCCATCTGTCACGGGTGGCACGGATGACAGGGTGGAGGCCACGCGCAGACGATCCCAGCGTTTGTCCCACCAGCCATAATGGTGGAGGATGGTCCGTCTCTTTCAGGAGCATTTACCTTCTGTGTTGATGGAAAGAAGGTGTGATGAGATCTCTCTATTATGGGGAGACGGCTGTG
This sequence comes from Allobates femoralis, assembly GCA_033576535.1. NCBI lineage: Eukaryota > Metazoa > Chordata > Amphibia > Anura > Aromobatidae > Allobates > Allobates femoralis. The sequence continues at coordinate 56,082,383 of JARQOC010000001.1, read as the reverse complement.
GAGGTCTTGCGCTCGGTCTGGTTTTATCCACCAATGTTGTAGGTCACTAGGACCCAGCAGACTCCTTCCACCTTTATAAGGAGGTTCATTACCCTTCCTCGGTGCAGGTGATAGTTCCTTGTGCACACTTTATCCTTGCTCCAGCAGAAGCTGAGTTTGTGGAGGTTGCTGTGTTCTGCTGTCAGATAAGTGTTTCCTTTTCCCAAATGTCTGTCTTCCCTGGTGTTTGTCTTTAGTTGATAGTGGAGGGGTCTAGTGAACCTCTCCATCTGATCCTTAGATAAGATAGATCTAGGATCAGAGAGGGACGAGGTTCGTGGTCGGCGACAGTTGAGGAGACTGTATAGGGACGTTAGGGCAGACAGGGTCAGCTCTAGGAAGTCTAGGGGTCACCGTCTCCTTCTTGTGCCCTTAGCATTAGGGACTCCTGATCCCCCCCCCCCCCCCCCGTCGTTATCCTACGCTGGGTGTCTTCCCCACTCCCAGCGTGACAGCAGCTCCAGGGTCCTAGAGCCCGCCTGCTGCCTGATGTAGCAGTGCTGAGATTGTTCTCAGTCTGCTCATTCCCTGTGTACAGACATGAATGTCTGTGCACAGAGATGATGTAGCAGAGCTGAGATTGTTCTCAGTCTGCTCATTCCCTGTGCATAGACATCTATATCTATACACAGGGGATGTAGCAGAGAGGACATCGCGTTTTGGACTGCGTCGGACAGAAGAGGATTTTTTTAATTAAAGATGGAGTCCCTAATGGCTTTTTTTTTTATTTCTAATAAAAAAATTTCTCTGTGTTGTTTTTTTTAAAACAATTTAATAGAAATTCATGGCGGTCATGTCTAATATTGGCGTGACCGCCATAAATTTCGGGCTTAGGGCCAGCTGATAATACAAAGCTGGCCCTAACCTCTCTATTACCCAGCGTGCCACCGCCACCAGGGCCGCTGGAAGAGCGGGGTTCAGCGCCAGAGGATGGCGCTTCAATGAACGCGCCATCTTCTGGGCGGCTGCTGGCTGCAATTTGCAGCGGGGGGTGCCCAGAAAGCTTGGGCATCCCTGCGCTGCGGATTCCAGCCCCCAGCTGCTTAGCTGTACCTGGCTACACAAAGAAATTGCGCGGAGCCCCACGCATTTTTTTTACTCCGACTCCGAGATGACTCCGACTCCGAGACGACTCCGACTCCGAGACGACTCCGACTCGACTCCGAGACGACTCCGACTCCGAGAAGACTCCGACTCCGAGACGACTCCGAGACGAAGTCGACTCCGACTCCGACTCGACTCCGAGACGACTCCGACTCGACCTCCGAGACGACTCCGACTCCGAGACGACTCCGACTCCGACTCCGAGACGACTCCGACTCCGAGACGACTCCGACTCCGACTCCGAGACGACTCCGACTCGACTCCGACTCCGACTCCGAGACGACTCCGAGACGAAGTCGACTCCGACTCGACTCCGGGACGACTCCGACTCGACTTTGAGACGACTCCGACTCCGAGACGACTCCGACTCCGAGACGACTCCGACTCCGAGGCGACTCCGACTCTGAGGCGACTCCGACTCTGAGGAGACTCCGACTCCGAGACTCTGAGCCTCTGACTCTGAAATTCATTAAATAATAAAAAAAAAAATGCGTGGGGATCCGCGCAATTTCTATGTCTAGCCAGGTACAGCTAAGCAGCTGGGGGCTGGAATCTGCAGCGCAGGGATGCCCAAGCTTTCTGGGCACCCCCCGCTGCAAATTGCAGCCCGCAGCCGCCCCAGAAGATGGCGCTTTCATTGAAGCGCCATCCTCTGGCGCTGAACCCCGCTCTTCCAGCGGCCCTGGTGGCGGTGGCACGCTGGGTAATAAAGGGGTTAATACCAGCTTTGTTATACAAGCTGGTATTAAGCCCGAGATTCTTAATGTCAGGCCACGTTTGACCCAGCCACTAAGAATCTCCAATAAAGGGTTAAAAAAACACAACACAGAGAAAATTTTTTATTTGAAATAAAAAAAAAAGCCATTAGGGACTCCATCTTTAATTAAAAAAATCCTCTTCCGTCCGACGTAGTCCAAAACGCGATGTCCTCTCTGCTACATCCCCTGTGCATAAATATAGATGTCTATGCACAGGGAATGAGCAGACTGAGAACAATCTCAGCACTGCTACATCATGTCTGTGAGCAGGCGGGCTCTAGGACCCTGGAGCTTCACAGAGAAGACAGCTGGACTCGGCTCGCAATGTAACAGCAGTTACTTTGCGAGTTTCCCTGCTATCACTGGCACAGTAGCCGAGTCTAATGCAAACAATGGCAATCCTAGTTTTGTCAGCGTTTCTGACAAAACTAGGATTGATATTGATTTGCATTGGACTCGTGCGAGTAATCACTGGGAAACTCGCCGAGTACCGAGTCCTGCGAGTCCCTTACTACTCGCCGAGTAACGAGTCCTAGCGAGTAGATTCGCCCATCCCTAATGAGAACACCTTGGCGCAGGTTATCGGGCTTAACATGCAATGGCCAATGCATTAACTAAGATTCTCATTTTTCATGCTGTTTCCTGAAGCAGTTTCTGAAATGTCAATTTTCATCTTCAAAATTTGCATTAGTTTCTTATATGTTAGTTAAACACTTCATTACGTCATATATTGTGTTTAGTGTGCAGCGGGTCACTTTCTAATATGTGCAGTCACTAGGAGAGCTGCGAAGACGTCCTGGTGGTCGGTGCCACGGTTAGGCCCGAGCTAGTGACCTGGAGTGGCCCTTCTGATGTCCCGCAAGCCTAAGTGGGGACAGGAGGCAAGGAGCAGTGGAGCCGAAAGGGGAGTGAGGAACTATTGGAAGTTCACCCTAGGAAGTACCCAGGGGCGAACTGCAAAATGACGCCCCCCCCCCCCCCCCCCGCCCACCCGCTAGAAAAAAATTTTAATTGATAAAAATAAATCTGGTTCATACAGATTTATATTTAACCTGTAAAAATGAGCAAAGTAGTGGACATTTTAGTTTACAGAAACAGAAAAAAAGATGTCCACACAAAGATGTCAGCGCCATCACACGCACATACAAGAACCACACAGAAGAATCCAGAACAATAATCATTAATGGCAATGGCAGCTTGGCACAAGCATTTAGACACATAATGACGACTGGCAGAGCAGTGGTCCTGCAGGCAGAATTGATTGCCAATCTCTGGCACACGCCTGCAAAACTCTGGACCGCTGCCTGGCACTGAATATTCAGACAAGTCCCCATGCCGCACCTTCCACACAACACAGGTAACGACCTGCAGTCTGAGCATCAACAAGCTGCCACTGCTCTAAGTTGGTAAAATGGCGCTTCTCCTCCATCCAACAGACCACACTTACTCCCGAATTGCTTAGCCAATCACAAGCGCCACACACGGGGCTGTCTTTATGTAATTAATAACAGGGTCCTTCCTATTGGGTTGAGCAAAGGATATGGGAGCAGGAAGGGGGAAGAGCATCACCGACCAACCGCTGCTCAGGAGAAACATGGCTGGATGCCTGAATGTACCGAGGGGCGGCACTGGACCTGGTGTGTAAGGGTGGTTTCACATTTGCATTCAGACCACAAGCGTAAGAGAACGCAGCCAAACGCATGCGCACTGCGTTCCTATGTTTAACATGGGAACGGTTCCGTTTGGATGCGCATCATTTATACGCCCTCCTCCGCCCTCCAAATGCAACATGTTGCATTTTTTGTGCGTTCACAGGTGCTTGTTTTATCAGCAAGTGCCTGCAAGCGCAGGAACAATGCATGGATCTCAATGGATCCGTACTGTCCTCCGCATGGCGGCGCAGGAGAACGCTGCGGATCACATTGAAATTTCGTCGTCGGCGGCTGGGAGGATCCTCCGCAACAGCCATACCACTCTCTGCTGCACCCACCATCACCTCAGCGGCCAGCTTGCAGCGCCGGTACCATATTACCGGGAACTACAGGTGGCATCACGATCCCCTGTAAATACTCCCTTCTCCCCCACCATCTACTCAAATGATAACCAGGGCACGGAACCAGGATCCCGTCCACCCGTGACTCCCTATTCAAGTCATCAGCCCCGCTATCCGAGTACCCCCTTGCCCTGGCCACATCATATTTATTTCTTGATAATTGTGCAGCATAAACAGGCTGCCGATCTCAAATTAGCAAAACTCCTGTTTGTAATGTCAAATCATTATTACTGCTTACAAATCATTGTTCTCAGCACCAGATTGTCCTGTGCACAGGGGCATACATAGAAATCATGGGGCCCCATGGAAGAAGCTGTAATGCAGCTGGGTCACATAAGAACATATCACATAACTTTCCAGCCCTTATCAGGTCATTTTCATCCTATTGAAGCCTCTAGATTCTCTTTTCACTGCAGCCATAAAGTGTGATGCCAACATAGGTGCCTCCCAAACACTGTATGATCCCCCACAGTGATTCCTCCACACACAGTATGATGACCCTACTGTACCTCCTTCAACTACCCCAGCAATGAATGGTGACCCCCAACACAATATTATCCCCAACTGTGAACCCCACATCAAAGTTTAATGGCCCCACACAGCCCTCCGCACATTATGATGGATCCTACACAAAACTTCACATTGTATAATTGCATAGATACAGTATAGTGGCCCTGATATAGTCCTCCATAAAGTATAAAGGCTCCTCACAGCCCTTCAAATAGGATATTGCACTCCACATGGCCCTCCGAATATTACAATGGCCACAACATAGCCTTTCATATGTTATCATACGCTTCCATAGTCCTCCATATAGTATAATTCACCCCATAGTCCTATAAATAGTATAATGCACCCCTATAGTCATCCATATAGTATAATGCATACCCATAGTCCTCCATATAGTATATTGCACCCCTATAGTCATCCATATAGTATAATGCACCCCATAGTCCTCCATATAGTATAATGCACCCCTGTAGTCCTTCATATATATAATGCACCCCCATAGTTCTATAAATAGTATAATGCTCCTCATAGTCCTCCACATAGTATAATGCACCCACATAGTCCTCCATATAGTATAATGCACCCCCATAGTCCTCCATATTGTATAATGCACCCCTATAGTCCTCCATATAGTATAAGGCACCCCCATAGTCCTATAAATAGTATAATGCTCCTCATAGTCCTTCACATAGTATAATGCACCCCCATAGTCCTCCATATAGTATAATGCACCCCCATAGTCCTCCATATAGTATAATGCACCCCCATAATCTTTCATATAGTATAATGCACCCCTATAGTCATCCATATAATATAATGCAGTCTCATAGTCCTCCATATAGTATAATGCACCCAGTAGTCCTTCATATATGATAATGCACCCCCATAGTCCTATAAATAGTATAATGCACCCTCATAGTCCTCCATATACTATAATGTACCCCCATAATTCTAGAAATAATATAATGCACCCCCTAAGTCATGCATATAGTACTATGACCATTGGTCACCAGTGTACTCCCTCCTTCATTATTGCTTTCAACTGTATCGCCATTCATGTTGCTGACACAGTTGAAAGTACAATGCAGGGTGGGTGAAGGGGGCCCCGACTTACAGGTCCCATAGTGGCCATGTGGTTGGCCGCCATTGGCTGTACATCACTGCCTATGCAAGCATGTGATGTGGTGCAGAGAACAATAGCAGCCTATAGGTGTGCACAGTATTGTACCAATAATCCTTCTGTGCAGGTGGGACGTGTTGTGTCTAAACAGGACAATAAATCCTGTAGTGATTTAAAGAAAAAATATCTTTTGGTTGTAGATTGTGCCGATAACCACATTCCCTGTGGAGTCTATTAATGAAGCTTCTCAGGAGAGCATTGACCAGCACAACGCCGCGCTCCCCGATAACACCAGGATCCTGAGACAGGTAAATGGGGACATAGACTCCAAAAGCAAAAAGTCACATTCCCAGACTTCAGTGCAGGGTAATTCAGGGTGTTCCTGCTCTATTCTCTATGAATATTGCTTCCGGTCTTCTCACCGTCTCTGTAATTCTCGCTTTCTCCTGTAGCGTCAACAAGTCGAGTCTCTGCCTTTCTGCAGAGTCCATTACACCTGGAAGGAGAAGCAGAGGGAATATTATGTCTACGGCCTGGAGAATAAAGCTTACTGCGAGAACTACCCCGAAAAATGCGCCATCATGTGACCAGAGCAAGAAGAGCAGCCGAAACCCGCAGAGCCGGCAGGAAGCTCAGGGGCCGTCCTTCTGATCCGCCCAGGATTGTAACCTTTTACTCATGTATCGAATACCCAATTCTTGTTAATTAAGGAGAAAATTCACCTAGAACTGCAAATCTCAAATTCAAGAAATACGTTTTCGTGATTTACCTTGTCCATATCTTATACGATCTCTGGACCCTACGGTCCTATCTGTCATTATAAGATGGAGAGGAAAGGGTTATTTTCCTGCACTTCTTCAGCAATCAGGAACCTTATTTTTTTATTTTTGGTGGAGTTTCCCTTTAAATCGTTTATTATCCAGTAATTGTGTTAATGTTTATTTTGTA
>JARQOC010000001.1:56035995-56075751 GCA_033576535.1 Allobates femoralis | reverse complement strand
GGATTTGAACCAAGGACCCCAATGCTGCAAGGCTGCAGTGCTAACCACTGAGCCACCATACACCATACATAGGGATACTATGGGGCTGAAATGGGATCCGGGGGTGTCCGGTTCACACTAGACAGACCTGGATCCCGAAAACCATGGTGTGAAGCCGGCCTCAGTGGTCATTTTGCAATGTATTCCCTTTTAATACAAAAAACCTTGTCCATGAAATGTGAAAAGTACTCTGCAGTAAAAAAGTTTAAAATGCAAGTGCAGTAAAAAATACATATAAATAAACAGGGTACTTGGTCCATACTTTTTTTGCGCATAAAATTTACTTCAAGCTGCTTCATCTCATCACGGTGTACCCATATCGAAGCAGTCCTATCTGTTGTATTAAAAAAAACACTGTGATGAGGTAACATAGTTACATTGTAACATAGTTTTTAAGGTTGAAGGAAGACTTTAAATCCATCTAGTTCAACCCATAGCCTAACATGTTGATCCAGAGGAAGGCAAAAAAAAAACCCATGTGGCAACACTAAGCTCCACATTGGGGGAAAAAATTCCTTCCTGACTCCAGTTATGGCAATCAGATAAGTTCCCTGGATCAACGCCCTATCAAAGAATCTAGTATGCATAACTGGTAATATTATAATTTTCAAGAAAGGCATCCAGGCCGTTCTTAAATGTTAGTAGTGACTCACTCATTACAACATCATGTGGCAGAGAGTTCCATAGTATCACTGCTCTTACAGTAAAGAATCCACGTCTGTGATTATGATTAAACCTTCTTTCCTCCAGACGTAGAGGATGCCCCCTTGTCCCAGTCTCAGGCCTAAGAGTAAAGAGATCATTAGAAAGTTCTCTGTACTGTCCCCCCATATATTTATACATTATTATAAGATCACCCCTAAGCCTTCGTTTTTCCAAGCTAAATAACCCCAAGTTTAATAACCTGTCTTGGTATTGCAGACCCCTTAGTCCTCTAATGACTTTTGTCGCTCTTCTCTGGACCTGCTCGAGTTCAGCTATGTCTTTCTTATACACCGGAGACCAGAATTTTACACAGTATTCTAAGTGTGGTCGCACTAGTGACTTGTATAGAGGTAAAATTATGTTCTCCTCATGAGCATCTATGCCTCTTTTAATGCATCCCATTATTTTATTTGCCTTTGCAGCAGCTGCCTGACACTGGCCACTAAATGTGAGTTTGTCATCTACCCATACACCCAGGTCTTTTTCAGTGACAGTTTTGCCCAGTGTTTTACAATTAAGCACATAATTATACCTTTTGTTTCCTCTGCCCAAGTGCATGACTTTACATTTATCCCCATTATAGCTCATTTGTCATTTAGCAGCCCAAGCTTCTAGTTTACATAAATCCTCCTGTAATATAAAATTGTCCTCCTCTGTATTGATTACCCTGCAGAGTTTAGTGTCATCTGCAAATATTGAGATTCTACTCTGTATGCCCCCTACAAGGTCATTAATAAATATATTACCTAGAAGCGGGCCCAACACTGACCCCTGTGGTACCCCACTGTTAACTGTGACCCATTCTGAGTGTTCCATTAATAACCACCCTTTGTTTCCTATCACTAAGCCAGTTCTTAACCCACTTACACATATTTTCCCCTATCCCCATTGCCCTCATTTTATGTATCAACCTTTTGTGTGGCATCATATCAAAAGCTTTTGAAAAGTCCATATACACCACATCCACTGCATTTCTTTGGTCCAGTCCAGAACTTACTTCTTCATAGAAGCTTATCAGATTAGTTTGACAGGAACGGTCCCTCGTAAAACCATGTTGATAATGGGTCATGAGGTTATTTTTCTTCAGATACTCCAGTATAGCATCTCTTAGAAAACCCTCTAGGATTTTACCCACAGTAGAGGTTAAGCTTACTGGCCTATAATTTCCAAGTTCAGTTTTTGTCCCCTTTTTGAATATTGGCACCACATTTGCTATACGCCAGTCCGGTGGTACAGACCCTGTTATTATGGAATCTTTAAAGATTAAAAATAATGGTCTATCTATGACAGTACTTAATTTCTGCAGCACTCTGGGGTGTATCCCATTCGGGCCCGGGGATTTGTCAATTTTAGTGATTTTTAGACGATGCCGTAGGTGAAGCAGCTTGAAGTACATTTTATACGCAAAAAATGTATGGACCAAGTATCCTGTTTATTTATATATATTTTTTACTGCACTTGCATTTTAAACTTTTTTACTGCAGAGTACTTTACACGTTTTATGGACAAGGTTTTTTGTATTAGATTTTTTGGAGGCGTGAGCGTGTTCACACAGACACGTTCTTTGTGTGCAGGGTTCATTAGTTTTCTGTAATGCATTCCCTTTTGCACACTTGCAGGATTTATGGGATCAAAGTAGCTTTGATATGTATAATGCAATCTTCAGCATTCTGTGACAAGGTGACACCTTTCTGGTTTGGAGATGCAGGTGAATTGACTGGTACAGGTAGATCATCCATATTCGCTGGGACCTGTAAATTTCAAGAAATTCATCTCAAATACAATCTGCCGTGAATCTATCGGCTCACCTCTAGTCTGTGCATTTAGAATATATACAATGTGTAATTCTCAACATTTTGCCGTTAATTCCTTTATGACGGCTCCCATTATGGCCGGCCTTCTGTGCTACATCAAGGTCTCTCTGATGTATTCATACTGTAGGTTCAGTGAAGTAAAGTTCTAATCTCAAACTACATAACTGCGGGAAGATGTGAGATAATGACAGCAGCATCCTTAAGGGTGTGCCCTGGATTTGACTGTTGAGATCAATTGAATGAAGCAATAAAATTGTGCACCTGTTTCTTTTTTCTATTTTGGGTTCTCTTTTTTTCCTATTTTGACATGCTATCAGTTAGAATTACTCTGAGATGCAGATGAATACACCTACTGTGAGTTCTTAGGGAAAACCTATAACTTTATTAACATCTGTTCAGACATTTCAGAAGGAAATGTTAAAGCGGAGAGTGTAATGGTGTTCACATCATACTCATTTTCATCGTATCATGGAATCATTATGCATCAAATTATACTAAGTATATGGTATTATGCTAATGTCTCTGTGTTTTCAAAAACACGCGAGTACCTGCTTATTTACTCCTTACTTTATATTATTTCTTGACTTTCTTACCAGTGGTTTTTGCAGCATCTTGATACAGGATTTTTATATTAAAGTAGGTGTACATAATATTTTTATACTTGTACTAAAGTGAATGTCATATACAGTGGGTGAAATAAGTATTGAACACATCATCAATTTTCTAAGTAAACATATTTCTAAAGGTGCTATTGACATAAATTTATCACAAGATGTTGGTAACAACCCATTCAATCCACACAGGCAAAGAAATCAAACCATACATGTCCATAAATGTAGTGATGTGTAATAATGAGAAGTTTGCACTTCAGTAAGGAAGTGGAATAACTCCAGCGCCACCTTTAAGTAGCTCCTCAAAGTCATAATCGCTTTCCAACAAGCTTTTAAACATGACTAAGGGATTTGTGCCAGATCAGAATTCCAAACTACAGACGCTAGGTTTCGGGGTAACTGCCCCTCATCTGTGCAGTGTGTGATATATTCTGATCTGGCTGTGTGAGTGGGCTAAGACAAGGTCTGGGAACTTGCTATCTACCCTATAGAGAGAAGCTTTCTGCAACCAATAAGAAGACAGTTAAGTAGGTGAGGAGGTTGTAGCCACATCCCCCCTCTAGGAAATATGCAAATTAGCACTTCAGTAAGGAAGTGGAAAAACTCCAGCGCCACATTTAAGCAGCTCCTCAAAGTCATAATCGCTTTCCAACTAGCAAGTTCCCAGACCTTGTCTTAGCCCACTCACACAGCCAGATCAGAATATCCCACACACTACACTGATGAGGGGCAGTTACCCCAAAACGCAGCGTCTGTAGTTTGGGGTTCTGACCTGGCACAAATCCCTTAGTCATATTTAAAAGCTTGTTGGAAAGCGATTATAACTTTGAGGAGCTACTTAAAGGTGGCGCTGGAGTTCTTCCACTTCCTTACTGAAGTTAAAATGTGCATATTTCCTAGAGGTGGGATGTGGCTACAATCTCCTCACCTACTTAACTGTCTTCTTAATCTCAAGATAGCAAGTTCCCAGATAATGAGAAGTGACACAGAAAAAAAAAAAAAGCATTGAACACATGAAGTAAGAGAGGTGGAAAAAAGCCAAGGAAAGTTATGACACCATCTTAAATCTACCAGTAATTAGAAAGCAATCCACACACTTAATGAAACATAATATCAGCTGGTTCAAATGATGGCTTCTAAAAAGGTGTCCCATTACCAAGGTGCCACACAAGAAACATCTCATGATGGGTAAAACCAAGGAGCTGTCTCAAGAATCTTGCAACCTTATTATTGCAAAATGTAATGGTGGCATTGCTTTTAGAAGAATTTGTAAACAACTGAAGGTTGCAGTGAGCAATGTTGGGGCCATAATCCAGAAGTTAAAAGGACATAATTTCACAATAAGCATCACATAGTAGTGGTACCCAGTGGATCACAGAATATACAGCAAAGTCATTTTCCTTCTCCAGAGTCAATGGGTAAGTCCCTCCCTTGTGTAGTGTATACGTCTCATGATCAGTTGCGTCTTTGCTCTCTCACTCCTATCCCTCACATGTATTTTCTGAGCAAGTACAAGGTTTCCTGTATTGAGATTTGTGCAAATGTATTCACCATAAATCAAATTTTTGGGGAAAATGTAAGTGAATTTGAATTTCAAAATATTCACTTATCTCCATGAATAACCCTTTATACTGAATTAATTCATGAACCACTGGTGAATGATCAGTGGCTTTAAAATTATTTTCTTAGTATCTTATGGCCACTTTACACGCGGCAACAGGAAGATAGAAAACGGCAGGTGTCGCAGACAATTGTACCTTTTACCTTCAAAACACCTTGAAGTGGCTGCGTGTAATTCAGATATCTGCAAGGTGTTTTGAAGGTAAAAGGTACAATTGTCTCCGACACCTGCCGTTTTCTATCTTCCTGTTGCCGCGTGTAAAGTGGCCATTATGGATATGTTCAATAAAACAATCCTATTAACCACTAACAATATTCTGACTCCATAACTAGGCTGCAAGTGTGGGCGTCTTCAAACACAATATCTGTGGACATCCTTATGTACCAGATACACAAAGTGCAGGAGGCATGTATGAAGACTCAGGATTCTTGTAGTTATGCACAGTTATAGTTTATAAAAAGATCATCCTGAAACAAAGCTTTGTAGAGATGATGCTTTGCCAAAGATGGCTGACAAACCCTGACACAGGTGGAAGGAGGGAGGGGTTACTTACATCAGAGTTACAGGAAAAGAGACAGGCAGTGGCGTAACTTCGAGCCCAGGGGCCCCGATGTGAAAGCTCCAATGAGGTCCCCAATTATTGCAAATCTTTAATAGTATTAGTATTTTTCTATAGGCCAAAGGGACTTATGGGGCCCCCCTAGGCGGCAGGGCCCAGGTGCGATCACAACCCCTGCACCTGTTGTAGTTACGCCCCTGAAGACAGGACAACCTTCCAAAAGGTACAAACCAAATTAAACAGCAGTGTAAAGGAAACAAAATAATGGCAATACAGTGCTATATAAGTCCCCATTCATAGGTAATGACATGGGATGAGTCTGCAGCCTGTAGGATGAGGTAAAGCAATGTTCTTTCTGATTCTTGGGTAAATGTTGCTACATGTGATATTTACATTTATCACTATTGTCTGTGAAAGAAAATATTTTCTAATGACCCAAGTTTTATCACCGATTGTCTTCACACTGTCACATTGACTGTGGGATAATGAGGAACCAAGGCGCCTGATCTGTCCCTCAATCTAGAGAGCCCAGTACTATCCCTATCCCAGCGGTGCTGGTAAAAAGGCCTGAGTCTACATTCCTTGCCCTGCTCCTGGACAGTCTTTATATGATTCCCACCCCTCCTCTCCTCCGGAACTGGGGAGTAATAAAGGCAAAACCAAGACTCAGTCACGTAATACTCACAGACAAAGGTAAAGACATTAAAAATAGCAGGAGAAAAATCAAGAGCAGTAAGGGAGCTAGAGATAAACAGGGAGAACTTCCAAAACCACTAAGTAAATAGTACTACTTTCACCAAAACGTCTGGGACACCACACCTCCCAAACCAACATAGGATAAACTATAGCTGGCATGGGTAGAAGGATTCCACCAGCATAAATAGGAGAGGAGCCGCTGTGATAGGCTTCTCCATAACATGTGATAAGAGGAGCAAGCAGACCATAAAATATTAACTCTTGCTAGCATGCCTATAAATCATCACACAGCCGGTCAAAACCCAAGTGTGCCTGTGTTGACCCGGACTCCAGATAAACCATCAGAATCTGCAATCAGAACAGAGCCCGATGCTGTCATGTCGGCAACGTTTGTAAACTCTGAGTGACATAAACCCTATAAACTGCCAATGTACTGTCTCCCTCCCCATTACCCCATCAAATTTAAGCCTAAGGGCAGGGTCCTTCCCCCCTCTGTACCAGTCTGTCACTGTTAGTTTGTATTTTTCACTCGTTTTGTATGTACATCTTTTTCATGTACAGCACCATGGAATCAATGGTGCTCTATAAATAAATAATAATAATGGTAATAAAAATAATAATTACACATAACACGTGTATATAATAATTATATGGTTACTATTAGTCAGTTGCAGGTGTAATATGTTATGACCTTTCCTGGTAATTGGTATTTTTGTTATAACCGCTCTCTTTTAGTTGATATGACAACAACTCAATTGGCCATTTACAAAATATATTTTTACCCAATTTTATATACTATAAAGGTTAATGATGATCTCAAGATGACTAATATGTGTTAACTATGAGAAAGCATGAAATAACTCATTAAAAGAAACATGTAACATAATTAAGTCTTTTTTTAGTTGTTTGATGATTTTAAATATATTTTCTACATGAATAACAAAGGCACAAAAGCAAACATTTAGAAAAAAAATACTTTTTTCTTTGAAATGCAAGGTATTCGCAGGAGTCTCGGATCATTCACCAGGCATGACCCCTGCCTCTTTGGACGGGATATTGTCAGTGGTATGGTTTTTTCTATGTAGCTCCACTGCTCCCGTCCAGAGAGGGGAACGCCATTCCAGGTGAATGGTCAGAGACTCGTGCAAGTAACTCACATCTCACTCGGACAGTATGTTTCCAGCCTTAGACTTACTATCAGAGGCCTCTCACTCAGCCTAATCACTTCTCCTAGTTTTAACTGATGGAGGGCAAATGCCCTGGAACACGTCTGAAAATGGAGTTTCTCGATCGGCTTCTTTTCTGAAGAGTCTATTTGCCTATTTAAAATTCCAGAGGAGCATCACATGCCCTATAAGTCTCCTTACTTTGACTGTTTTATAGAAAAATATCTGGCACACCAAAAATGAGAAACCGAGAGTTGAAGTCCAATCAGGATTCCCGTTTTCTTATAGGAGCGGACAAAGCAGAAAAACAAGGAATGGCTAGAGCCACACATAGCAGGCGGCCCACATTGAACGGATGCTGTTACTGCAGAGCCCAGGGCTGCCTGCGAATGCTGCTCCATGGTAACCCAATGTTCTCCGAGCACCCGCCTGATGGTGTGCAATTCCTCCCAGATTAATCCTCACCTCGACTTGGCACGCTCTACAAGTAGAGAACTTAACCCCATGGGAAATGGTATGAAGTTTCACAACGTGAATATGTTTTGAGGTGGTAGTTTAGAGACCTGTGGTTAATTGACTAATAGTCAATGTATGTAGTTGACACTATAATTTTCTGAAGTCAGTGTACATTGTTACAAGTCTATTTACTATTGTTCAACATTAATTAAGAAGATAATGAGTGTCAATCTTCCTCTTATTAGAACTACAAGTCACAAGTTATACTGGACTGTTATGTGGACACTAATCACAAGGACATGTGGCTTTCAAGACAATCCAGAGTCCAAACAGACCAATGTTTTTATTAATACCACTTCATCTATTATATAATTGTCTAAGGGTTTTTTGAGTGTGTCTGTCGCCGAAATCGCGCGACAGACAGAGGCCGCTCATTGGTTGCCGCCGAAGGCAGCGCCCAATGAGCGCAGACTATGTAAATAGGCGTGAGAATTCAAAGTTCGAATTTCACGCCTATTTACAGCCCGGCTGCCGCCGGGATACAAAGTGGCCGTAGCGGTGGCTCTGCCCACAGCCGCCCCCGCTCCTCCTGCCCCCGCTCCCTGCGGCACCCCTACTCTTCCTGCCCCCTCCACTCCTTGCGGCACTGCTTCCTCTGCCCCCCCGGCTCCCCGCGGCCCCTCCGCTCCTCCTGTTCCTCCCGTTCCTCATGCCCCCCCGCTCCCCGCGACCCCCCTCCTCCTCTTCCCCGTTCCTCATGCTCCCCGCTCCCCGCTCCTCTGTTCCCCCACTCCCGCGGCCCCTCCGCTCCTCCTGTTCCCCCCGTTCTTTTTTTTTTAAACCAATAAATTTTTATTGAGAGTTTAAGAATTTGCATACATATTAAAGTCATACATTTGTTCCCCCCGTTCTTCATGCCCCCCTGCTCCTCCTGTTCCCCCCGTTCCTCAAGCCCCCCCACTCCCCGTGGCCCCCCTCCTCCTGTTCCCCCCATTCCAAATGCCTCCCTGCAGTTCCTCTGCTCCTCCTGTTCCCCCTGTTCCTCATGCCCCCCTGCTCCACGCGGCCCCCCCGCTCCTCCTGTTCCTCATGCCCCCGCTCCCCCCCGCTCCTCCTGTTCCCCCCACTCTCCGCGGCCCCCCTGCTCCTCCTGTTCCCCCCGTTCCTCATGCCCCCTGCTCCTCCTGTTCCCCCCGTTCCTCATGCCCCCCGCTCCCTGCGGCCCCTCCTCCTTCTGTTCCCTCCATTCCAAATGCCCCCTGCTCCTCCTGTTCCCCTCGTTCCTCATGCCCCCCCCGGTCCCCGCGGCCCCCCCGCTCCTCCACGTTGATAATAAAAATAAAAAAATCCTCAGTGAGGATACTCAGCCTTCTGCCAGCTCGCTGCTGCACGATGGTCTTCTAGGTCCTAAAGGGCTTGAGGACCTGTCGTTGCCTATGAAACCGATCAGCTGATGGGTAAGTATTCTCACATCCTGCCCCCACACCCCTGCCGACACCATCCTGCCCCCCCCGCCAGCACCATCCTACCCCCCCGCTGGCTCCATCCTACCCCCCCACCCCGCTGACTCCATCCTGCCCCCCGCTGGCTCCATCTTGCCCCCCCCCGCAGGCTCCATCCTACCCCCCGCCGGCTCCATCCTACTCCCCCGCCGGCTCCATCCTGCCCCCCCCCGCCGGCTCCATCCTGCCCCCCCCGCCGACTCCATCCTGCCCCCCCCACCGCCTCCATCCTGCCCCGCCGTCTCCATCCTGCCCCCCTCCCCCTGCCACCATCCTACCCACCATCCTGCTCCCCGCCACCATCCTGCCTCACCGGCTCCATCCTGCCCCTGCCACCATCCTGCCCCCTGCCACCATCCTGCCCCCCGCCACCATCCTGCCCTGCCGGCTACATCCTGCCCTGCTCGCTCCATCCTGCTCCGCTCGCTCCATCCTGCCCCCCTCCCGCCAGCTCCATCCTGCTCTGCTGGCTCCATCCTGCCCTGCTCGCTCCATCCTGCCCCGCTCGCCACGATCCTGCTCCCCTGCCACCTTCCTGCTCCCCTGCCACTATCCTGCTCCCCCACCACCATCTTGCTCCCCCGCCACCATTCTGCCCTGCTCACTCCATCCTGCCCCCCGCCACCACCTTGCTCCATCCTGCCCCGCTCGCTCTATTCTGCCCCCCGCCACCATCCTGCCCTGCTCGCTCCATCCTGCCCCCCGCCACAACCCTGCTCCATCCTGCCCCGCTCGCTCCATCCTGCCCCGCTCGCTCCGTCCTGCCCCCCACCCCCATCCTGCCCCCGCCGGCTCCATCCTGCCCCGCTCACTCCATCCTGCCTCGCTCACCACCATCCTGCTACCCTGCACCATCCTGCTCCACTGCCACCATCCTGCTCCCCCACCACCATCTTGCTCCCCCGCCATCATTCTGCCTCGCTCACTCCATCCTGCCCCGCTCGCTCCATCCTGCCCCCAGCCACCATCCTGCTTCATCCTGCCCCGGTCGCTCCATCCTGCCCCGCTCGCTCCATCCTGCCTTGCTCGCCACCATCCTGCCCCGCTTGCTTCATCCTGCCCCCCCACCACCATCCTGCCCCAGCCACCATCCTGCCTTGCTCGCTCCATCCTGCCCCGCTCGCCACCATCCTGCCCTGCCCCCATCCTGCCCCGCTCACCACCATCCTGCCCCCCCAGCCACCATGCTGCCCCCCCAAGCCACCATCCTGCTCTTCCGGCTCCATCCTGCCCCCCGCCACCATCCTGCCTCCCCGCCGCCATCCTGCCTCACTGCCACCATCCTGCCCCCCCGCCACCATCCTGCCCCCCTGCCACCATCCTGCCCCTCTCCCACCATCCTGCTTCCCCGCCACTATCCTGCTCCTCCGGCTCCATCCTGCCTCACTCGCTCCATCCTGCCCCGCTCACTCCATCTTGCCCTGCTCCCTCCATCCTGCCCCGTTCGCTCCATCCTGCCCCCTGCCTCCATCCTGCCCCCCGCTGTTCTTGCTCCCCCGCCTCCATCCTGCCCCCCATCCGCCTCCATCCTGCCCCCCCTCCGCCTCCATCCTGCCCTTCCCCCTGGCTCCATCCTGCCCACCTGCCTGCATCCTGCCCCCCCGGCTCCATCTTGCCCCGCTCACTCCATCCTGCCCCCCCTCCTTCCCCCCCCCGTCACAATCATGCCCCTCTGCTCCATCCTGATCGGTTTCCCAGGCAACGACAGGTCCTAAAGGCCTGTAGGACCTAGAAGACGGAGGTGGAGCGAGCCGGCGGACTGAGGACTTTTTTACTTTTACTGTGGAGGAGCGGGGGGCCGCGGGGAGCGGAGTATCACCATATACCATAGTGCTGCTATACATGTACTGTAATGTATCGCCATATACCATAGCGCTGCTATACATGTACTGTAATGTACTGCCATATACCATAGCGCTGCTATACATGTACTGTAATGTACTGCCATATACCATAGCGCTGCTATACATGTAATGTACCGCCATATACCATAGCGCTGCTATACATTTACTATAATGTACCGCCATATACCATAGCGCTGCTATACATGTACTGTAACGTACAGCCATATACCATAGCGCTGCTATACATGTAATGTAATGTACCGCCATATACCATAGCGCTGCTATACATGTACTGTAATGTACCGCCATATACCATAGCGCTGCTATACATGTACTGTAATGTACTGCCATATACCATAGCGCTGCTATACATGTAATGTAATGTACCGCCATATAGCATAGCTCTGCTATACATTTTCTATAATGTACCGCCATATACTATAGTGCTGCTATACATGTGCTGTAATGTACCACTATATACCATAGCGCTGCTATATATGTACTGTAATGTACCGCCATATACCATAGCGCTGCTATATATGTACTGTAATGTACCGCCATATACTATAGCGCTGCTATACATTTACTATATTGTACCGCCATATACTATAGTGCTGCTATACATGTGCTGTAATGCACCACCATATACCATAGCGCTGCTATATATTTATATATATATATATATATATATAATATATATATATTATATATATATGTAGTTCGTTCACGTTGACTGAACAAGTTCTGTCAGTCACAGCATGTCAACTACATACATATTCTAGAATACCCGATGCGTTAGAATCGGGCCACCATCTAGTGTGTTCATATAAAATTTTAATACCTTAATCTAACATTTTTGAGGAAAAGTAAATTGGCCCGAAAATGGAATCATATTGTTTTCCATTTTATGGTGTTTATTGCACAGATTATTAATTATCTTTTCATAGATCAGACTTTTGTAGATTCCAAATATGTTTTTTTTTAATTAATTAAATTTACCATGGGAAAAGGATGGGGCTTTAGTCTATTTTTTTATTTTTTTAAAAACATTTCATTTGTTTTATCTAACATAATACTTCCCTAGTAGTGTCCATCCTCAATTTCTGTCTGGGTGAGGCCAAAATCCCAGAAGGCACCGTGCCGCTGGAAGCATTCCAGGAGCCATATTGGGACATCCAAGTGATGGATGCCCCAATATGGTGCCTGCTCGCTGTACCACCAGCAGGACTCTGACACCACAAACCCCACCGCCTGCTCGCACACTTTCCGCACAACTGCACACCTGCCGCACGCCCACCAATGCCATAGCATGCCCCTGCCTGCCAACCGACATCCCTGCCGCAGACGCGAACTTCACAGCCTGCTGCACCCACCGCCGCCCACAGCTGGTAGGAAACTCCAAAGCTCTATAGCCTGTGCAGGACAAGAAAGGGTATGAGCACCGAATCTGCTTCTGCACAGGCCAAACAGCTGTTGACTTTCCTGCCTCCTATGTGTGCTGGTGGTGCAGACTCTCACACACACACACACACACACACACACACACATAAACATACACACAATCAGATACACACATATGCACACATACACATAAAAACAGTGGCGTAACTTCAGGCCCAGGGGCCCCGATGCGAAAGCTCCAACGGGCCCCCAATTATTGAAATCTTTAATAGTATTAGTCTTTTTCTATGGGCCAAAGGGACTTTTGGGGCCCCCTAGGCTGCAGGGCCTGGGTGCGATCGCAACCCCTGCACCTATTGTAGTTACGCCCCTGCATAAAAATAAATATCAAAACTAAAATCTAGAAATCACGTTGACTAAATTATATAAATGTGTTTGCATTTTGCAGAGATAAATAAGTATTTGATCCCTCTGGCAAACTAGACTTAATACTTGGTGGCAAAACCCTTGTTGGCAAGCACAGCAGTCAGACGTTTCTTGTAGTTGATGATGAGGTTTGCGCACATGTTAGGACGAATTTTCGTCCACTCCTTTTTGCAGATCATCTCTAAAACATTAAGATTTTGAGGCTGTCACTTGGCAACTCAGAGCTTCAACTCCCTTTATAGGTTTTCGATGGGATTAAGGTCTGGAGACTGGCTAGGCCACTCCATGAACTTAATGTGATTCTTTTTGAGCCACTCTTTTGTTGCCTTGGCTGTATGTTTTGGGTCATTGGGGTGCTGGAAGACCCAGCCATGACCCATTTTTAATGTCCTGGGGGAGGGAAGGGTGTTGACACTCAGAATTTTACTGTACATTGGTCCATCCAGTGTCCATTGATGCAGTGAAGTAGTCCTGCAGAGAAACACCCCCAAAACATGTTTCCACCACCATGCTTGACAGTGAGTACAGTGTCATTTGGGTCATAAGCAGCATTTCTCTTCCTCCCAACACGGCGAGTTGAGTTAATGCCAAAGAGCTACATTTTTGTCTCATCTGACCACAGCATCTTCTCCCAATTACTCTCAGAATTACCAAGGTCTTCACTGGCAAACTTTAGACGGCCAGCACATGTGCCTTCTTGAGCAGTGGGACTTTGCAGGCACTGCAGGATATTAATCCATTACAACGTAATGTGTTACCAATGGTTTTCTTGGTGACAGTGGTCCCAGCTGCCTTGAGATCATTAACAAGTTCCCCTGTGTAGTTTTAGGGTGATCTCTCACCTTCCTCATGATCCTGGATACCCCATGAGGTGAGATTTTGCACAGAGCCCCAGATCGATTGACACTCATTTTGTATTTATACCAAGGTCGTTGGGATTTGTCACTCCATAGCACAGCATTGAGATCATTGGTCATTGTTCCCAGAGGGAGCGCAATGACGTAGAAATGACCCAGAGCAGTGTGTAACAATCAACGATCTCACAGCAGGGGCCAGATCGTTGGTATGTGTCACACATAACAACATCGTTAGCGGGATCGTTGTTACATCACAAAATCTGTGACGTTACAACGATATCATTAATGATCTCGTTATGTGTGACAGGGGCTCTAGACTATAATGCTAAAATGCTGGTTACATTTGCATAATGTTTAGAATTAAAGAGGAACTCCAGGGAGATAAAATGTTTTGTACTGTGCCTGCCCTCCTACATGATAAATCAGAGCTGTATACTACAGTTCTAGGATCTACAGATCATTTACAAATCAATAAAATCATATCAGCACTCACCCCTCCCTTCGGGGACAGAGCAATTCAGTCATGCATATTGCTAATGTGGCGCCCCACTGGTCAGGCGTCACAGTTGGGGTACTGCACCCATAATTGAGTGTGCGGTTATCCCTGTCACAGTGGAATGTAGGATTTGTAGGAGGATCCCATGGCAACCATGGGAGACTCCGAGGGATCCTTCAGCCCACTGTGACTACCTGGCCGACTATCCTTACTTACAAATGGCTGTTTTCTGTGAACTGTACTACCATCAGCATCGTTCCAGTAAAAAACCTGGGTACAGTGACAGAGTCTTTGTGTCTTATTCACTGCTGCACTGCATTGCTTATCTCCTCATCAGCACTTCCATCATACAGGTGCATCCCTGCCAGAGGGCCAGCTCTACCTACAGGGAGCTGTACTATCTCAGCTGCTATACCCTTGCCTTCCGGAGGCCTGAAGCGGTGCTGGTGTTACATCACCAGAGTCTGCGTGTGGCGTCACGATAAACTGTTAAACTTTTATTCCCATTTCAACTACTCCTTTTTAGTTGACCACAGGGCCACAGGTCTGGGCAGGCCAACTGTGACATCCCTACCTTAGCAGAGGGCCCAGATACCCAAGTCTCCATACCCTGGGCTAGTCACTAAAGTTTATTGGGCAGGAAGCTACAAAGTGGATATGGGTGAGGTGAGACCATGGCAGGGCTGAATCAATCAATGTAGTGCTTTGCCTCTGCTCCTAGACTGATACATGGCAATACACATTATACACCATCATATCCTTGTGCAGTAGAAGATCACAGCGTGCATTTATATCTGCTTTGTGACATGATTGCTATTTGAATGGAGAACACCCTTGTTCTTACATTACATAGGATGGTATATCGGGGCAAGATTTTAGTGTACATCATGGGGCCAGCTGCCACGCCCCCTGTCCATACAGAAGTGTGAGGGGGTAAGAATGTAAGATGATCCTGGAGCCTCCAGTTCTCTATGTACCTGACACACCTCCTCCTAATCTCTGCAGCAGCATGAGGCTTAATTCTCTGTCCACGAAGGAAGGGGTGAGTGCTGAGGAGCAGCTATAATTTTATTGATGTATAAGCGATCTATACATCCTAGAACTGTAGTGCCCAGCTGTGCTTTATCATGTAGGATGGCAGGGACAGTATAAAGTTTTTTTTAATATCTTGATAAGAAGAGACGGCACTCACCAGTGTGTTGCTTTGCTTTATTTCAATTCAGGTTCGCCATTCACGTAGTGCAGGGAGGGGATTAGGCTGAGGTGACGACGGCACCGTTTCGCGCTACATGTACTTCCACGGGTGACCACCTCCCTGCACTACGTGAATGGCGAACCTGAATTGAAGTAAAGCAAAGCAACACACTGGTGAGTGTCATCTCTTCTTATCAAGATATTACTGCATTAGTCTATTTGACTGGCACCACGGTGTCCGGGACTGCTTGCTCCATATTTGTCTCCTCCCCGAGGCTGTTTACACCGGTGCCCCACTCCTTCTTTGCATATTACAAATTTTTTTTTTATCTGCCCGCAATTCCACTTTAATATAAATCAGTTATACACTAGCTGCTACTTAGCAGTCACCACTCCCATAGGGGCAAAACATCATGCCTGATAGAGTAGCTCTCCCCCTTCTTCTCAGAAAGTTTCAGTGCCATACAACCCTTCCTCGTTCCTCATTCAATCACATGGGTGTGACATTACAACAGGTTCTTTACTAAGCTGGGAGTCTGAGATCTCTTTCTGCTTGAGAGCAAGAGGGGAGATCTGTGTCTATTGCCATTATGTGACATCACGCCCATGTGATTGAAGAAGGAAGTGTTTATTCTCAGATGCACAGATGCTCACTGCAGAGAGAGAGGGGAGCTGCTCAATCAGACATGAAGTATTGTCCCCTCTCGGAGAGGTGACTGGTAAGGAGCGGTTAGTGAATAACTGATTTATATTAATTCTAAACATTATACAAGTGTAACAGGCAGCTTAGCATTATAGTCTATGAGTGCAGGGACCATACAAAAACACTTTCTCCATGGAGTTCCCTTTTAAATAACCATATTTCAACTTTTGATCAAAGCATGAATTCATCGTCATTTTTCACTGTCTGATATCTGATAACAGAATTTCGGGTTGACCTTGGCAAAGTAGTTTTTTTTTGTAAAAAAAGAAGCTTTTTTTCCCACTTTTGATGTGGCAGAAGTTCCTCCAAATTGCCGCCAACCTTGGAGAGGCCTATAAACTATCCTATACCTAGCTGGCTTATGATCTCCAGTCTTTATAAATATCAAGGCCGGCACTTAGATGATGATAAACATATGATCAAACTAAGTGAAGTGAATTACATTATACTTTGTAAAGTGCGGAAAAACTAATGACACCAGAGAGGACGATCCGGCTTTTCAAGTTGAAGCATTTCAGCGATCATGTTTGTTGAGGGAAAAGCATGTCTACATCAAAGATGTCAAAACAGACTGGATGCAACTTTGAAAGAATCTAAAGTGCAATGAAAGGTTATATGTAGGAAAATTAGAAAGTGAAAAAAGTCTCATTTATCCTAGTAGAAGACCTTCCAGTGAAGATAAACCATCTGCTTCAGCAAGCTAAAATCCACTTGAAAATACTACCCTTATGGCGAAATGATAATTAAACAACAGTACATCTTTTACTCTGTTAGACATTGAAATGTGCTAAGTGTTGCAATACACAGGAAGGCAGCGGAACATAATACAATCTCATTACACTTATGCGGCATATTGGAGGCTCGGAATTGCTGATCAAAATCTATTTTATTTCATAAGCAAGTCAAATGGAAAGTGTAGGAACATCCGCATAGAGAGGAGCCATTGTGCTGTTTCATTAGATGTAAAATATCTGTAAAGCTTTTCAAAAATTCTCAATTAAAGATGAGTGAATTGACTAATAACAAATAACATTCTTTACGAGTTTTCCAAAAGTTTGGAAATCTGGCCTCAATTTTTCCATTTAGCTAAAAAAAAATTTTAAAGTTGGGAAAGAGGCCCCTAAGTAACAATGTGAGGTCAATCACTAGAAGAAACAAAGTCTGTAACGGAGGATTAACGCCACAGACAGGTGAGGATCTAGAACATTTGAGTATAATTTTTAAAAATGATATTTTAACCTCTTCTACTTCAATTATGCGTTGAAGTCTTGGAGAGATTGGAGAGCATAAGAAACTTTTGATTTGGATTAAATTCAGAGCCCTTCTTTGTTTAGAATATAAAAAAATTTAAGTGTCACGCTGGACTCAGGGAGCATCCGGAAATAGTGTGTGACAGGGACGCACTGATCAACGGTGTCCGGCACACTACACCAAACAGGCAAGGAGACTTTGGGGGGGGACAAATACAGCGGAGGGCCCTGCTCGTAGGAAACAGGGGAAAAGAGAACTCCTGCGCTCACCTGCTATTGTGCCCTTATCCCTCTACCGTCCTTATATGGGCACTTGTACTCCGTCGCTGAACAGGATACCTAGTCCCTTGCTGGCCCTGATGTTAGCTCTCAAAAGGGAAATGGCCGGTGCGACCACTAGTCCCACTAAAATCGATAAGAGGGGAAGGAAAGACAGACAGGGGAACAACAAACAACTTCACGCCTGCTGCCACGCTCCTTGACAGCAAAGGCTTGGCAACGGACAGCTCTCCAGAATAGCACCATCACCACACGTAGCCAGACCAGTAATAAAGTTCAATCACAAAGTAGCCACACTGGACAAAGATCGTTATATGCAAAAAGATTATCACGCCCATCGGGGCATGAATAATTACACTACAGGCAGTGGCAAGAAGCCACAGGGAACGCCCTGTGTGACTTCTCAAGAGCCCAGAAGCCGCAAATGATAAGGTAATAAAAGCACTTTTTGAAAGTTTCACTAAACACAATTTTAACAAAAAGGGATAGGTAGAATAGGTTAATTAAGGTGCCTGGACATGTATTGAAAGGCTAGGGGGTGATTTTTAGGGGTCAGGTCCCCTTTAATGCATCCAGTTTTGGAATGAAGATTTTTTGCAATATTAAAAACCGCATCCGAAACCGTATCTGGTACCGGATCCAGTTCCCATATGTGCCCATATTAAAAAAAAACGATTCGGTTTTGCAACTGCTCAGAAAAATGCAGCCTGCATGATTTTTACCGCAGGCTGCAAAACTGGATTCGGTAACCGGATTGCCATTTGGGCAATCCGGTTTTTGTATTACAGCCTACGGGCTGCGGATCTGGATCTAGTTTTGAGCATTTTTAATGCTCAAAACCGGATCCGGATGTATAAAAATACCACAAATGTGACCCTAGCCTGCTTAGAATTCTAAGTCCAAAAACTGATGCTTTAATGGATCCTGGACTCAAGTGTGACTACTCCGCTATGCGTTTTTTAACAGGACCCAAAAAATGCTGCAAGCAGCATTTTTTGGGTGCAGTAAAAAAATGGATCAATTTTTTTTAACATGGGGACCTATGGGAAATGGATCCATTAACAAATGGCACATATAGGCACCATCCGTTAACGGATTCGTTTTTGCTAACATTTTTTGGCAAAAAATAGCAAAGTCCAAAAAGCATAGCTGCACAGGAGGCTGAAAAACAGCCTAAAAAAAACTGATCTGTTAATGGATCCATTAAAATAAACTGCTTGGCATGTGTGACCCTAGCCTTTTTTCACCTTATCTCTACCCTGTGAGAGCTGCCATATTTTACTTTAAACGTGTTAAATTGATGTAAGAAATCTTTTGAATGCTGTGACATGTATTGTGTGTAAACCTGGAGTTCCCAACTTCTTATACCATCAACATTAGCACAAGAACTGTTCATCTGCAACTTCATGGACCAGGTTTTTCAAGGCTGATCAACCATAAAACAGCCTGAGATCACAATTTTCAATGTCAAGTGACAGCTGGAGTGGTGTAAAGCACATTGCTATTGGAGCAATGAAAATGTTCCCTGGATTAATGAATCATGTATTACCATCTGGAAGTTTGTTGGATAAATCCTGATTTGGAGGATTCCAAGAAAAATAAACTTCCTGTCCAGGAGTGCAGTGACTACTGTAAAGTTTGCTGAGGGGGGCGTAAAGGCCTGGGTCAGTTTCCCAAAATGTTTGTGACTATTTTAACTATAGTGGAAGGATGTATTAATTTATTAGTGCTATATTAAACAAAACACATTAGACAGTATTGCCTACCTGGCACGAGCACCAGGCCGCCTTACTTGCAGTAGTCCAAGCGGGGTCTTTCCGGCACCCAAATTAACTCTTCTGACATCATCATCCTAGGCCTTTTAAGGTAAGCTCTGCAGAGGCTATATGCTTTTGTATTAAGTCCAGTTTCCTTAGATGTTGTTAACACCAATGTCTTAGTAACTTACCAACCTCTCACATCTATTCACACCTCGACTGAGTGATCAAAGTAACTCACTTCTTTAAGCAGATCTCCAGTTTGCACCCCTATGTCAGTGCTATATATGATACATTCTCTGCTCTCTTATTTACCATTCTGATATATTGCTGTTCTGGTCCTTGCTGAACCACAATTCAGTTAATACGCACTCTTTTGTACTGCCCTTTTTTAGGTTGTGCTGCTCACTGTCCTACAACTTACAGCTTAGAAAATACATTTCACCTGGTGAGGCAAAAATAATTTGCTTTGGGTCAAATACTTGTTTGGCCAACAACTATCTTATCTGACTCTTTCATACACATGAATACATAACCAGAACTGCCATCATTATAGCAATACATCACAACAACCGCCATCAATACATCATCAGAAATACCATTAGTAGATGAATATATCACCAGAACCACTAATATTACAGAAATATAGCACAACTTCCTCTCAATAGTGGTCTCCGACACTACCCAGCCTCAAAACTATGCCCCTTCATACTTTCCTCCCCAATATTGTCCCTTCACACTTTTCTCCTCCTTACTGTCCCCTCGCACTATTCAGCTCATACAGTCCTCTCACACTCCCCCCTCTCACACTACCCCTATACTGTCCCTTCACACTTTTCTCCCCATTACAGTCCCCTCACACACCCCTCTTAAACTCCCCCCCGATACAGCCCCACATACTTTTCCCCACAGTGCCTCCTC
The DNA here is from genome assembly GCA_033576535.1 of Allobates femoralis. Classification (NCBI taxonomy): domain Eukaryota; kingdom Metazoa; phylum Chordata; class Amphibia; order Anura; family Aromobatidae; genus Allobates; species Allobates femoralis. The sequence continues at coordinate 56,055,454 of JARQOC010000001.1, read as the reverse complement.
ATGCTTTCATTCCCATACCATCCCCTCAGACATTCCCCCCATAGTGTTTATGTGGCACCCCAGGGCTCATGTGCCACAGTAACACCACAAAGGGTAAGATCCCCACAACACTACACTAGTGCCTCCAGGCCAGGAGGGGGAGCTAAAGCTGCTTCCCTATATATACTGTTGTGGAGAGGAAGTGGGCAATTCAGTGCGGAGCAGCACTGAGGAAGAAGGACCTGGGTGTAAAAGAGCTACGTTAGGCTAAACCCACGGTCCACTGTCCAGTTCCAGGCCAAACCAGGGACTGAGGAAAGGAGACAGGAACAGAGAGTAACACACCTGGGAGACCAAGTTACCCTGAAACTCACCCCAGAGGAGCGCACAGAATGGATACGGGATCTGGAACTGTGCATGAAACATACAGCACAGTGAACACCGGATTAGTGAAGGTCCCACATCTTCACTGTACCACAGCGAAGCAACACGGCGGGGTCAGGAACACAGGACAAGACTCAAGTTGCCTAGCAAGTTGATACCAGTGAGGGGAGACAGGGCCAGCAGCTTAGCTAAAGTGGCAGCAGGGCCACACACGCAGCGCAGGAATAGGGAGCCGAGGACCCAGCCAGGGTGGGAGCAACCCGGCCCTTGTACAGACTCCGTGGACAGTACTCAGCTGAATTACCATCTACAGTAAAAGACCTGGAAAACTACAAAACCGTGAGTCTGTGTAATCCTTGCGATCGAGCTCCGCTCTCCCTCACAAACTGTAATGATCACAACTGCCCCGGGGACCAGGCTCTGCCCGTGGGGAGCCGTCACATCACAGGCTGCATCCATCATCCCCGGAGGTTCTGCAGAAGCGGTGATCACCCTCAGCACACACCACGGGTGGCGTCACGACTCTATCCCCTGTAAATAACCCCCAACCTTTTCTTGTGGACTCGGGACATGGTCCGGACCAAGACTGCCGTGATACCCCCGTGATACCGAGGTCCGGCACCAAGTACCCTGTCCCACTGGGATCCACATTTACATATTTATTCCCCCATGATTTCAACTTACACTTTTCTTCCCCATACTGTCCCTTCACAAGATGCCCCCCATCGATAACACTCCTATTTCTTTGACTCCATTAGAGCAGTTTTATTTCCACAGTTCAACTTCTCTGCAGTGCGGGAGTGATGTTAGTGGTGTGATCAGACGATCTGATGATGTTCTGATGTTTGCTTGACCCTAAAGGTTTGGTAGTGAGATCTTCATTTGTACTTAAAAATGGAAAAAGTGAATGCAATTGCTAGTTGGGGTACATTATTACAGATGTTCTCTGAGCCGACTGTCAGTTTTACAACTGGCTCTGAGAACAGCTGAATCCTACTCTTGAGGAGTGGCAAAATGCTTCCTGGGAGACACCTTGGACTTCTGCATTAGATGACACAACGGAGCCTCCTGACTGGCTGCTCCCAGGGCAATTGCCTCACCTGCTGCCTCTAGCAATGCCCCAGTGTATTAGATAAAAATGAAACCTTAAAATGTATTATTCAATTTCTCTTGAGTGCGGTGATACTCTATGTGTCACTGGAAACTACGGTTTTGGCTACACAGTAGAGTTTAGAAGGGTGTGTATTTGAGTTTTGAGTTTTGGAGATATTTTGCTTGAATAGTTTTTGTAGAACCCATAGATGTGAAAACGGCAGAAAACCCACAAAAAGTGATCCCATGAGATTTTTTTCAGAAGGAAAAGCAGAGTATTCTTGCTGTTCAGTACAGTGCAAGAATCTAGGTGCCTGAAGTATCAATTCCTCCGTTGTACTCCCATGCAAGCGTCTCCAGATGGTTCCAACTCAACCACACTGACTTGAAGTAAGGTCTAGTTCACATCTAATTATAAATCATCCCTGGCACACTAGCGAAGAAAATGGTACGTTGTTTCTTTCTAGATTTTTATTTATTTGTGATGCTTGTGAAAAAAAATCAGACGTTTCGGCTCACACACGAGCCTTCATCAAGTGATACTTATAGGCTAAGGATGGTCGTTCACTGTGGGTACAGATGTGTCCCCTTGGTGTCTGTATTATAGGCTAACCCAATAGGTATTAGTCCTATGTCTCCTGTCCTTGTGGCTGAGAAGTGGAGTGCATAGTGGCACGGGTAGTTATGTGGACCCAGGAGCCTGGGTCCACATAACTACCCGTGCCACTATGCACTCCACTTCTCAGCCACAAGGACAGGAGACATAGGACTAATACCTATTGGGTTAGCCTATAATACAGACACCAAGGGGACACATCTGTACCCACAGTGAACGACCATCCTTAGCCTATAAGTATCACTTGATGAAGGCTCGTGTGTGAGCCGAAACGTCTGATTTTTTTTCACAAGCATCACAAATAAATAAATAAAAATCTAGAAAGAAACAACGTACCATTTTCTTCGCTAGTGTGCCAGGGATGATTTATAATTGATTATCTTCCCTTTTCCCTTGAGCACCTTTTTAAGCAGTTGAGCCAACCTCTATCCTTATAGATAGTTCACATCTAAGGCTGGGCTGCGTTTGGTTGCATTTGCATTTCTATGCGTTTTTACCGCTAATAACGCCTCCGAACGCATCCAAAAATGCACCCATAGGGCTTAGTACAAAGCGCATGTCATTTTGCAAAATCGCGAAATGCATGCGTTTTTACTAATGCAGCCCAAAATGTTGCAGCCCACGTTTTGGGCTGCATTTGCAATAACGCATGTGTTTTGGGTTTTTGCAAAATGACATGCGTTTTGCATTGCGTTTGCAATGCGTTTTGAATTAAAACCTATGGGTGCGTTTTTGGATGCGTTTGGATGTGTTGTTGTAGTAAAAATGCATAGAAACGCAAACGCAGCCAAATGCAGGCAAAATGCAGATGTGAAAAGGCCCTAAGAGTCCAGGAGAAATGGAGATGATTTTCGCTGAAACCTTGTATTGAAATACAATGCAGCAGGTAAAAAGAGTGATAGTGTAGAGAGCAGTAAAACATGTGTCCATAATAAAATGGCTGCAGAATGAATGTATGGGGAAAAAGGGAGCAGTAAACAGACATCACAGGGCTACAGGGAGAGGAAAGGGAAAAAATACCAAAAGCAGTACTTCTGCATAGCAACAGTGAAAATGCAATACATAGAATATGCACAACAATGAATTGTTCCCATTTATAGGACATAGCACAAAAAGTGGATGATGCAGAGTAAAAATTTGAAATATGCCAATTTATTGATCAATACATTGTCCACAGCTTGTGCTTCTGGAGGCATTGACCCTGTAAATTAAGACGTAGGTTCCTCTTAAAACCATTCCCATTCATGTGCATTCTAACTGTGGCTTCGGCACACTGTGGAGCTCAAAGGGAGTGGTGCCATCTGGATCTGACAGCTTAAGGCCACGTCACACGTAACGATATCGTTGCCGATATCATTCAAAAGTCACGAGTTCTGTGACGCTTGAACGATGTTGAAACGACATCGTTGCGTGTAAAACTACAAACGATGAATGATCCGTTGGCTGATCGTTCATCGTTTGATTTGAAGACAGGACCTCAAATCTATCTTTGGTCGCCCGGTGGACACGCAACATTGCTGCATGTGACACCGGGAGACGACTGATAAGTCAGCTCCCAGCACCTCTCTGCAAGCGCTGGGAGCTGGTCTCCAAGGTAAACTGCAGGTAACTAGGCAGCTCGCGCTGCCTAGATACCCGATGTATACCTTGGTTACTAGCCTTCTCCGCTCACCGGCTGTTATCCAAGGTACACAGCGGGTACACAGGGAAGTAGTTAGTTGGGGCAATTTCTGTGAGGGAAAATGACTGGGTGCTACTATCTCTGCCATGTTAGTTACACCTACTTGTACATCTCCAGCTAAGATGATTAAGAGGTTACCGGACGATGTGTGTAAAGGTTAACTTATGCCTCAGGTTAGTGCTATGTCTAGACGTTGTCCTAGGAAGAGGGGCCAAGGGAGGTTGGTCACTCCTACTGTTCACTCTAAGGGAGAAAGTTTTTGGGCTCGGGGAAATGCCTTTGTTGTTTACCTTCCTAAGGAAGTACCATCTGACTCAGATTGAATGTATTTCAATAAATGTTCAGGTTCAGTCCTGAGAGGGAATGATTTTGTGAGGGTGTTGTCTAAAAACGTCAGGTGGAAATCTGCAGCTGCGGCACCAAGTACTCGAGTTATTGGTCCATTTGGGGTTTCAAATATTTTCAACCTTATGCTATTCCACCTTGAACTACCCCCAGTGCTTAATATTCGTAACACCTTTCATGTATCAGCACTCAGAAGAATTAGACCTCTTTCGGATATTTCTGGTTTAGGTTCCAGAGGTCCCTCATGTGGAGGTACTGTCACGTGTAGTCTGCTATGCAGTGTTCTTTTACTGCTGTACAGTGGTTTAAAAGTGTTTATTTATGTTGGTTCCTTTAGGCTTAATGTCAGTAGCTGCTGCAGTAATTGCTGACAATGGTATTAGCTGTCTGTGACTCCTCAGTTTCAGGTGAGCTTTGCTGTGTTTGTGTAGAGAGTTTAGTCTCTACTCTGACCTTGAGATGCTTGGATGCTGTGCTGTTTTGCTATACCGTCCATAAGCTAATACCTTAGTGACAGTTATCTTGGTGGAGATGCACAGTCTGTCTATGGGTGGAACTGAGGCAGTGTTAGCCCAGGGCTCGTCAAGTGCAGGGCAAGGGTGGCGGCACAGACGTTCCTCGCCTTTACAGGTATCTCTGAGAACAGGGTAGCTAGGGAACCATAGTCTACAGCGTCAGACTAGCTTCCCTATTCCCATAGCCCATCTCCACCATCCTATTACTACTCTGTTCATGTGCTATTGCCACCCCGTGACACTGTTTGTGATGATTTAGTGAACCCTGCTTTGAACAGAAGGTTGGACCAGATGACCCACAAAGTACCTTCCAACTCTACCATTCATATCTGGAAGGAACCAAAGGTGGGATGGGCTGGATGGCTGCATTGTCTCCTGTGTGGTGGAGAACAGTTTTATTTAAACTGTCACTTTGTAATTTTGTGCAATGACAGTTTAAATAAATCATATGTATGTACAGTGGAATGCCTGAAGGCATCACGTCACATGTACTTGATTTTGTGTTAAGTTGTTAATATAATATGGATGGTAAACTATTAGGAACGCCATTGATCAAAGGAGAGCTGCCATATTAAATTGTGCTCAGTGGGGCAAATGGTGACTTGTCTATGTAAACTTCTAGCCATACTACCTATCAGATGCCTTTGGGATGAACTGGCAAAAGAAAAATTGAAGTTGCAATACAAAGCCCTGGGACTTGTAATAGTATGTTATACAATGATTCAGCCCAATACTCTGTACTAGCAAAAAATTACAAACATTTTATTTATTAAAATATGGACATCTTAAAACCAATTAAAAACAGAATAAAACAACATCCTCAATGTGGAAGTGTGGGTACATATTGTGTTTCCACCTCAAATATCACAGCAAATATCCAAGTGTTACATATACAATAACAAAGTGCTTATGCGTGCTGGTATTTGCTCTGAGTATCTCCTAAACATGAGTATATCAGACATCCATGACATAATATACATCACAGTGTATCACCATTAAATATACAAGTACATCAATGCCGTTATTAAGTAAATACCCCTACAGCTGTTATGAGCTCCCTGATCTAATAGGGGGATCAATAGGTCCTGTGTGTCCCCAGACACACACAGACTGTCTATACTTATAGATTGAATAGGTGACCTGGCACAGTAGCAACCTGAAGGTAGGAGGAAAAGAGAGGGGAAACCTGGAAATGATGGAGGGAGACCCCACACATTATTTCTTTCTTAGGCTTAATTAGGGGTATGAGCCCATACTCTCGTATGTCATATGTTCATTGTTAACCAATTAGGACAATCAAGTCACATGTTAGTATGTGCCCTCACACCCTCGCCACCTGGGAGTCATGTTAATCAGAGTCAGAGCACTGCTATCATTGTTGCCTCCGTGACTCCAGCATGGAGCTCTGAACCTGGAAACACAAGCTGTTTGTTAGACATTTTTTTTACTATTATAAGTTCCGGTGCTTTGTATAACACCTTCAATTTGTTTTTTGTCAGGTCAATCAATTTGTGAAATTGCACTGAACATTATACAAATTTTGGGGATATGCTGATCCATTTTTCGTTGTCCTATTTGGGATGAATTGGAGCTCTAGCAATAATATTAGCCTTCAATTGGCAACGAAAAACCATGTGTCAAAATTGAGTGGAAAACCTTCCCCAAAAAGTAAAAACTGAAGTCTTCAACGAAGAATCACACAAAAATATTTGACTCGGACAAGAAAATATTTCAACCAGTTAGTGTGTATGAACTGCCTATGACCAGAGGCATTTACCCAACCAACAGCAAAACAATGAGCCACTATCACATATAATTGGATCTTTACGATCCCCCGAAATTGTCTATTACCTGTTTGTGTGACTTGAGTTGCATAAAGCAACATTCATCACTGCAATCTCTGTGAAACTTACACAGATTAACCCTCCGTCACATACAATAGGCCTGACAGGCACATCTCTTTTAAAAAAAAATGTTTTGAAATGTTTGTATTTCAGAGTTATTAGTTTTATGTTAAGTAAATGGTTTTTTTTTGCACCTGATTATGTGTAGTCTCTTATTTTACATCCCTATGAAGGTCACTGATCACTTTTAGAGCACTGAAATTGCAAACATTAGATATATAGGTATTTTTCTAGCCTGCGCCTGACAGTTACATTGTAGACATTGTATGTGAACTCGTTAGAACCGATATTGTATGTGACGGAGGGTTAATTCACTTAAGTAGGACCATGCTTCAGTTCTCCATGTACTGACGCGTCCTTCACTACCTTGCTTGACTTATTAGATGAGTATATGATGTATACAAGTGGTACAAGATGACCAGATTAAGAAAAAAATAACACAAGATTTTGTGATATTGTATTTGAAGATGTTTTTGTAATAGAATTGAAGTCTTTTAGAATTTTCCAGCATATTAAAACAATATATATTGAATATGTATTTTAGAGATCGGACTCTCTAAAGAAAGTACTTACAAAATAAATATTTGATCATTAAGGCTATGTTCACAAACACTACCGTTCAAAAGTTTGGGGTCACCCAGACAATTTAGTGTTCTCCATGAAAACCTTTATCAAATGAGTTGCAAAATGAATAGAAAATATAGTCCAGACATTGACAAGGTTAGAAATAATGATTTTTATTTGAAATAATAATTTTCTCCTTCAGACTTTGCTTTCATCAAAGAATGCTCCCTTTGCAGCAATTACAGCATTGCAGACCTTTGGCGGGTGCTATTTAATGAAGCTGCCAGATGAGGAGCTGTGAGGCATCGATTTCTCAAACTAGAGACTTTAATGCACTTGTCTTGTTGCTCAGTTGTGCAGCGGGGCCTCCCACTTCTCTTTCTACTCTGGTTAGACCTGTTTAGTCTCTCCTCTGAAGGGAGTAGTACACACACTTGTAGGAAATCTTCAGTTTCTTGGCAAACTCTCGCATGGAATAGCCTTAATTTCTAAGAACAAGAATAGATTGTTGAATTTCACAAGAAAGTTCTCTTTTTCTGGCCCTTTTGAGAGTTTCATAGAACAAACATATGTAATGCTCCAGATTCTCAACTTGCTGAAATGAAGGTCAATTTTATAGCTTCTCTTATAAGCTAAACCATTTTCAGATGTGCTAACATACTTGTACAAGAGTTTTTAAAGTTTTCTAAACATCCATTAGCCTTCTTGTACAGTTAGCAAACACAATGTACCATTAAAACACTGGAGTGGAGGTTGTTGGAAATGGGCCTCTATACACCGTATGTAGATATTGCATTAAAAACCAGACGTTTGCAGCTAGAATAATCACTTACCACATTAACAATGTATAGAGCGTATTTCTGATTCAATTTAATGTTAGCTTCATTGAAAACAACATGTGCTTTTCTTTCACAAATAAGGAAGTTTCTAAATGACCCCAAACTTTTGAATGGTAGAGTATGTATGTTTCTACTGTCAACGGAACATTTTCCCAGAAGGATTGTGGTTTGTCAAGACACTCTTTGGCAAACATCAGTGGTTCCTTCTTATGTATTTTCTTCAGCAATGGTTTTTTCCTTGGCCTTTACCCATAAACCTTTGAACGTAGTGTACATCAAATTTTGATCCATTTTTCACTGCAAAACTGGATCTGTAGTTTCTTAAAAAACAGATCAGAAATGCATCATCCGTTTCTTATCCATTTTTGTCCCGTTAGGGCCGCATTATTCATGGGTGTGTTTTTTAAGCCACATTGGTTGAAAGGCAAAAGGTGGATCAGAGAAAACAGATTAATAATTGACAAGTGGATCTAGTTTCTACCCCAAAAACGGATCCGTAAAAACCAGAAATTGTTCAAATCTCATTGACTTTGCTGGGCATTCCAGAAATTGATCTGTTTTCACTTCAAAAACGGATCCTCACAAAATAGATCAAAAACAGTGTGTGAACATGGCCTTAAAACAAAGGGGCACTCTGCAAAGAAAAACTATAAGTAGAGGCAATAACTTCACTGCCAGGGCTCAATGATGGCCGATCACTTTGACTTAAAAGTTTGCTCATACTTAGTCAAACTTTACGCATTTGTATCTGCCTCTGTAAATAAAAATACATTAATGGTTTACACCTCAAATGATAAATAAAGTAAAAACGTCCTGCTGTTGTGATGTGCGTTTAGTTGACAAGTCTATTGTCTATTAAACAATCCAATTATTATATTATGCTAATAAACTAAGGATTAAATGTTTCTTTCTCACTTTTGAATGAAAGAGTTTGATGATGCTTAAAATAACCGATAAACCGCTTCACAACGTGCATTAATTTGTTACACAATGCAGTAATGAAGCATACTAATTCATGCATAAATTAACCACAAGTCTCTTGTTCCCATTTAGATAAAAGTTCATTTTGCACTAAGATGTATTCCCATTTGTCTGGAAACAATAGGACAGGTGCATGCCCTTCAATGTACCATGATCCAAGAGGCAGGAAGGAAGTTTTACACCTGGTTTTCCATTCTGTGTGCTCCTCTGTCTCGGCTAATTTTCCCAATGTCATGTTTGTTACAACCAAAACTGTCAAAGAGGATTAACACTTTGAAACATGATGTCCTAATTTTGGCAGTTTGCATCTTTAGCTGTTTTGTCTTCTTTTATAAACTTGTTATTACCATATATTTAACGAACATGACTCATGGATGAGACTTCACAGTGGATTTTGTAATCCAGTTTAGGACTATCGGCTATAAAACAGAATTCACATAGAGCCTTTCTTGCACAATGTGAAACCTTTCTCCAATATTTGGTAACAGTGTGGTTTCTATACATTTGCTGTTTGTGGCTCTTATCATAAAAGTACACCTCATCCTATCTGATTGTTTTTCCTTAAGCACAAAGTTTCTCATGGATAAATATTATATTAACTATTTGCAAATGGCCCATTGACTTAAAATGTTGGACTAGTCCACATATAGCTCAGCAATGATGTTTCAAAATATCATATAATATTGAGTAAACAGCTCCATGAGATCATGAAGCTGCAGGAGTAGTGAGACTCCAGGACAGAGCAATCCTGGTGCGAAACGTGCGTCAAGTACGATGAGACCCTGCATTATTTACCTGGGTGACTGACCATTATTTGATCTACCATTCCTTGCTAGTCATAATTAATTTTCTTAATTTATTTACTTATACTCTACTCCTATTGGGCATTTGTTATAACTATGAGCCTTGTTTCCTATGCATATAAGTGTGTGCTATATAGGGGGCATATTTATTCACTACCTAATTGATTATTGTATACATATATAGGTGTATATATACTTTTCAAACTTTTGCCACATTTCAGGCTTCAAACAAAGATCTAAACAAATTCTAAATTGTTTGTGAAGAATCAAGTGGGACACAATTGTAAAGTTGAACGAAATGTAATGGATATTTTAAACTTTTTGAACAAATAAAAAACTGAAACGTGGGTCGTGCAATATTATTCGGCCGCTTTACTTTAAGTGCACCAAACTCACTCCAGAGGTTCAGTGAGGATCTCTGAATGATCCAATGTTGTCCTAAATGACTGGTAATGACAAATAGAATCCAACATCGCAAAGCATTCACTGATCTCAGGGAAACCAGTCCAAGAAAACACTGCAGGCAGCTGGCTAAAGCGCTCAAACACAGTGAATTCCTAGGCACTTTGCCCCCTGGGAAATATGAATATGCAAATAGAGTCTGTGGAGCCTCGGGTAAGAGTCTCAAACACAGGACTAGCCATATATTCCTCCAGGGAAGGACCCAGCCAAGGGGTGGCTCCTTGGAGGGATATATGGCTAGTCCTGTGTTTGAGACTCTTACCCGAAGCTCCACAGACTCTTATTCCTTTGTACTAGAAATTTTAATTACTAACCTTGACCTGTCGACCTGGCTAGCTAAGGGCATAAATACTGTTAGTGACCTCATTTCTGATGGTACCCTGTTACCATTTTACATACTACAAACCAGATACTCTCTCTCAAGAGATGAAAGGACGAACTGGAGGCTTATTTCTAATTTTTTAGCGAAATTTTCCCTCAAGTTTGCTATTCCCCAAATAGTAGTACAATTACTAAATAATGCAGGGAAAATATCTATCTGGAAGACAAATGTAGTGTACAAGGTTTTCAATGTGGAAGTGAATCTGCCGAACCACACCTTTTTTGAATCTTGGGAGAAAGAACTTAACATTAATATAGATCTAGAAAGAATGAGTAAGACTTTAAACATAACATATTCTCATACAGCTTCAGCGACAATGCATGAGTCGTACTTTAAACTTCTTTCATGGTGGTATTGGACTCCGATAAAGCTACATCGCATAAACCCCTCCAATTCTCCTTATTGCTGGAGGCACTGCAATCATCCAGGCACACTAGCCCACCTGTTCTGGGGATGTTCTAAACTGCTTAAATTTTGGATAGATACTAAAATTTTACTATCAGATGTCACAGGAATCAGTATAGTTATTACTCCTCAATTAGGCCTTCTATCAATTGGAATAGAGGACTTCCCAAAGCATTTACAATTTATTATTTCACATATTTTAGTGACTGCTAGACTCATCATTGCTACGAGATGGGCCAAACCTGATCCACCCACTATAGATGTTCTTATAGACTGAATTACCCAACATAGTGTATATGAGCACATTATAGCAATTAGAAGCAATTATTTTTCAAAATACCTAGATCAATGGACCCCCTGGATATATATATTCTCCACTACTCTTAATTAAGGCCAATTGACATTTTATATATCATCACGGTTTACTAGTTGTTTACCCTTTCCTTTTCTCTTAAATGGTAATATATTACTACATTTGGCTCAAATAAAATCTTAATTCGTTACGAATCTTCTACCTTTTTTTTGACACATTTGGTGTATATTTCTTTAGCAAACTTACAGTTTTTGGTTTTCACATGTTTTATATCTGGTAGTCACTCACCTTTAGTGTAAACCTGGTCCGTGGGGCAGTCGGACCCCACCCACTAGTGAAACATTTTAATTTACTCAGTTCAAAGTTATACAATTCTGTGAATCTCCTGTGGAATAATAATTCTGACTACACCCTTTCATGAATTTCTAAGGGGTGTTGTTTTCAAAATAGATTCACTCATAGAGGTTTCTGCTGTTTTAGTATGTCAGGGGCTCTTCAAATGTGATATGGCATCTGCAATCTAGTACAGCCAAAATGGTGCTCCAATATTCAAATATCACTCCAACCCTTCTGAGCAGTGCTGGGTGCCCAAAAACTAGTATTCCACAACATATAGGATATCATCGTAGTCTGGAGAAATTGCACAACAAATTGTATGTTCCATTTTCTCCTCTGGATATCAAGGTTACAGTCTCCTTTTTGTGGGAAAAATGTCTTTATTTTTCATTTCTTCCACTCACCGTTACAAAAATCTGTGAAGCACCTGTGGATTCAATGTAATCACCAGACCTCTAAGTAAATTTTTTAAGGGGTATAGTTTTTAAAGTGATGTGACTTTGGAGGTTCCACTGTTTAGGCACATTAGGGGCTCTCCAAAGATAACATGGAGTCCGCTATTTATTTACTTTACCCAATTTAGCTCTACAAAAGTCTAATATTGCTCCTTTCCCTCTGAGCCATACCGTGCGCCCAAATAATAGTTTTTCATCACATATGTGGTATTGGCGTACTCAGGAGAAATTGCATAACAAATTGTATGGTTCGCTTTCTCCTATTACTTTTGTGAAAATGCTACATTTAGGGCAAAACCACTATTTTTGTTGTAAAAAATAAAAATCACTTTATGCTTCCATATTGTTATTACTGTGAAGCACCTGAAGGGTTAGTAATCTTCATGAATGTGGTATTGAGTAGCTTGAGGGGTGCAGTTTTGAGAATGGTGTAACTTTTGGGTGTTTTGTGACATATAGATCCTTCAAAGTCACTTCAAATGTGATGTGGTCACTAAAAAAAAAAAGGTTTTGTAAATTCTGTTGGAAAAATGAGAAATTTCTGATGAACTTTGAACCCTTATAACTTCCTAATTAAAAAAATATTGTTAAAAGATTGCGCTGATGTAAAGTAGACACATGGGAAATGTCATTTATTAACTATTTTGTGTGACATAACTGTGGTTTAATGGCATGAAAATTAAAAGATTGCAAATTGCAAAATTTTTTGAAAAATTTTCAATATTTTCATAAATAAATGCAAATCATATAGAACAAAAATAACAACTTAGGCTGCGTTGACACTATGATATTTTTCACGTGCGCTTTTTCCCAAAAAACGCATCTGCATTTCCCGCAAAGTGAATGAACTTTTGCCGTTCAGACGCTGAGCCTTTTCGGCCGCGCTTTTGGGGGAGAAAATGTGCCCGTAAAAAGAATAACCATGTCAATTATTTGCACAAATATGCGCGCACTTTCTCCCATAGGCCCCATTATAAGCGCTAGAATTCCGCATCGCCATTGAGACAACGCTCTATTCCAGCCCTTATAAACATGGGCGCATGAGAAAAATCAGAATGTGATGTCACACAGGGGGGGGACAGAATCCTGTGTTCCTCCCCTCCATGTGACAGTAGGGGTTGAAATTTTGCTTTCCCAGTGTATCTACATACACTATCTATATACACTGTGAATGCAAAATAAAAACCGCACTTGCCGCACCTACCGCACACTTACCGCAAGCCCCATAGATATTGCATGGGGCTTGCCGCAAGTGCAGCCGTTATGCGGTAATCGCGGCAGTTGCGTTTTTTTCACCGCAACTGCCGCGATCAGCGAAAACCGCTGATGTGAAAGCAGCCTAACATGAAGTGCAGTGTGTCACAACAAAAAAATCTCATAATCACTGGGATCTGATGACGCGTTCCAGAGTTACGATAACATAAAGTGACAGTGGTCAGAATTATACATTTAAAATGCAAGAATATCTGCAGCCAGGGCTGCCACTAGGAATTTCGGGGCCCCTTACTGTCAAAATTTTGGGGCCCCCCTGAGATTCAGCTCAGGGTCCAACCGACTTCGCCTCTACCCAAACATATATTATATTTATAGTGAAAAATTGGAACAGCACCAAAAATTACCTCAATTTATGTGCAAAGCTTTCGCAACCAGCAATCCAGATGGTTCCTTGCAATAGAGTTAAAAAAAAAAAAAAAAAACACAAAAAAATTGAAAAAAGTGGACTTTATCGCCCAATGTGTGGCCACGCCATTATTGCCCAATGGCGTGGCAACACATTGGGCAATGAAGTCCACTTTTTTCTATATTTTTGTGCTGTTTTTCCTTTTGTTACACTCTGTATTATACAGTGCCTACAAGTAGTATTCAACCCCCTGCAGATTTAGCTGGTTGACACATGCGGAATTAACTTGGCATTGTGACATTTGGACTGTAGATCAGCCTGGAAGTGGGAAATGCACTGCAGCCAAAAAGTTTTTTTTTTTTTTTTTAAAGCGTTAAAAGTGAATTCAGAGGGTCATTTATTATTCAACCCCCCAAACCACCAGCATTCTGTTTGGTCCCCCTAAAGTATTAAGAAGTAGTTCAGGCACAAAGAACAATGAGCTTCACATGTGTGGATTAATTATCTCTTTTCTGACTATTTAAGACCCTCCCCAAACTTGTGAACAGCACTCATACATGGTCAACATGGGAAAGACAAAGGAGCATTCCAAGGCCATCAGAGACAAGATCGTGGAGGGTCACAAGACTGGCAAGGGGTACAAAACCCTTTCCAAGGAGTTGGGCCTACCTGTCTCCACTGTTGGGAGCATCATCCGGATGTGGAAGGCTTATGGAACTACTGTTAGCCTTCCACGGCCTGGACAGCCATTGAAAGTTTCCTCCCGTACCGAGGCCAGGCTTGTCCGAAAAGTCAAGGCTATCCCAAGGACAACAAGGAAGGAGCTTCGGGAAGATCTCATGGCAGTGGGGACATTGGTTTCAGTCAATACCATAAGTAACGTACTCCGCCGCAATGGTCTCTGTTCCAGACGAGCCCGTAAGGTTCCTTTACTTTCAAAGCGTCATGTCAAGGCTCGTCTACAGTTTGCTCATGATCACTTGGAGGACTCTGAGACAGACTGGTTCAAGGTTCTATGGTCTGATGAGACCAAGATCGAGATCTTTGGTGCCAACCACACACGTGACGTTTGGAGACTGGATGGCACTGCATACGACCACAAGAATACCATCCCTACAATCAAGCATGGTGGTGTTAGCATCATGCTGTGGGGCTGTTTCTCAGCCAAGGGGCCTGGCCATCTGGTCCGCATCCATGGGAAGATGGATAGCACGGCCTACCTGGAGATTTTGGCCAAGAACCTCCGCTCCTCCATCAAGGATCTTAAGATGGGTCGTAATTTCATCTTCCAACAAGACAACGACCCAAAGCACACAGCCAAGAAAACCAAGGCCTGGTTCAAGAGGGAAAAAATCAAGGTGTTGGAGTGGCCTAGTCAGTCTCCTGACCTTAACCCAATTGGAAACTTGTGGAAGGAACTCAAGATTAAAGTCCACGAGAGACACCCAAAGAACCTATATAACTTGGAGAAGATCTGCATGGAGGAGTGGCCAAGATAACTCCAGAGACCTGTGCCGGCCTGATCAGGTCTTATGAAAGACGATTATTAGCTGTAATTGCAAACAAGGGTTATTCCACAAAATATTAAACCTAGGGGTTGAATAATAATTGACCCACACTTTTATGTTTAAAATGTATTAAAATTCAACTGAGCAACATAACTTTTTGGTTTGTAAGATTTATGCTTCTGTTAATAAATCCTACTCTCGTTTGCAGTTTGAAGGCTCTAACTTATTGGCATCTTATCAAACCAGCTAAATCTGCAAGGGGTTGAATACTACTTGTAGGCACTGTATATTACACACACACACACTTGAGACTGCTGTGGGCTAAATACACGAAAGCTGTAGAGATAGTTGCGGGCCGTATAGACAATGTAGACGGCTGCTGGCTATACACACAGTAGAGAATACACAATATAGACTGCTGCTGGCTGTACACAATAAAGAATGCACAACGAAGACTGCTGCTGGCCATATACACAATAGAGATGGCTGCAGGACAAATGCACAATGGAGATGGCTGCTGGCTGTACACAACACAATAGACACTGCTGCTGGCCTGGCCACATACACAATGGAGATGGGTGCAGGACAAAAGCACAATGGTGATGGCTACTGGACAAAAGCAAAATGAAGATGGCTGTGGGATGTATACACACTGGAGACTGTGCAGGACGTACAGTATACAATGTATATAATAGGCTAGCCCCTTCTGTAATGGGTCAGCACTGTCCACAGTGGGCTAGCCCGGTCTATAATTGGCTAGCCTTTTCTGTAATGTGCCAGGCCAGGAGAAATGAAGAAGGAGCTGGGTCACTAGCTTCTGACAATGTAACTTGCATGCCTGATGCATTGGTCTGATGTTACAGGGGCTGCTGGAATTTGTAGTCCTGTAGTACATGCATAATGCATGTACTGCAGGAGTACAAATCCCAGCAGCCCCTGTAACATCAGACCAATGCATGTACTGCAGGAGTACAAATCCCAGCAGCCCCTGTAACATCAAACCAATGCATGTACTGCAGGACTACAAATCCCAGCAGCTCCTGTAACATCAAACCAATGCATGTACTGCAGGACTACAAATCCCAGCTGGGATTTGTAGTCCTGCAGGACATGCATGATGCATTGGTCTGATGTTACAGGGGCTGCTGGGATTTCAAGTCCTGCACTACATGCATTATACATGCACAGCAGGACTACAAATCCCAGAAGCCCCTGTAACATCAGACCAATGTATCATGCATGTTCACTTCCTTGCCATTGTCTTGGAGTTGAAAATTGTAGATTCACACTGAATGCATCAAAATTATGAATTAACACATGTGGAATTATTTACTTAACAAAAAAGTGTGAAACAACTGAAAATGTGTCTTATATTCTAGGTTCTTCAAAGTAGCCACCTTTTGCTTTGATTACTGCTTTGCACACTTTGGCATTTTCTTGATGAGCTTCAAGAGGTAGTCACCAGAAATGGTCTTCCAACAGTCTTGAAGGAGTTCACAGAGATGCTTAGCACTTGTTGGAACTTTTGCCTTCACTCTGCGGTCCAGCTCACCCCAAATCATCTCGATTGGTTCAGGTCTGGTGACTGTGGAGGCCATGTCATCCGGTGTAGCACCCAATCACCCTCCTTCTTGGTCAAATAGCCCTTACAAAGCCTGGAGGTGTGTTTGGGGTAATTGTCCTGTTGAATAATAAATGATGGTTCAACTAAACGCAAACCGGATGGAATAGCATGCCGCTGCAAGATGAATTGTGAATAAATCCTCAACAGTATACCAGCAAAGCACCCCCACACCATCACACCTCCTCCATGCTTCACGTGGGAACCAGGCATGTAGAGTCCATCCTTCACCTTTTCTGTGTCGCGCAAAGACACGGTGGTTGGAAACAAAGATCTCAAATTTGGACTCATCAGATCAAAGCACATATTTCCATTGGTCTAATGTCCATTCCTTGTGTTATTTAACCCAAACAAGTCTCTTCTGCTTGTTCCCTGTCCTTAGCAGCGGTTTCCTAGCAGCTATTTTACCATGAAGGCCTGCTGCACAAAGTCTCCTCTTTACAGTTGTTGTAGAGATATGTCTGCTGCTTGAACGCTGTGTGGCATTGACCTGATCTCTAGTATGAGCTGCTGTTAACCTGCGATTTCTGAGGCTGGTGACTCGGATGAACTTATCCTCCGCAGCAGAGGTGACTCTTGGTCTTTCTTTCCTGGGCGGTCCTCATGTGAGCCAGTTTCTTTGTAGTGCTTGATGGTTTTTGCAACTGCACTTGGGGACACTTTCAAAGTTTTCCCAATTTTTTCGGACTGACTGACCTTCATTTCTTAAAGTAATGATGGCCAATCGTTTTTCTTTACTTAGCTGCTTTTTTCTTGCTATAATACAATTCTAACAGTTATTCAGTGGGACTATCAGCTGTGTATCAACCAGACTTCTGCACAACACAACTGATGGTCCCAACCCCATTTATAAGGCAAGAAATCCACTGATTAACCTGACAGGGCACACCTGTGAAGTGAAAACCATTTCCGGTGACTACCTCTTGAAGCTTATCAAGAGAATGCCAAGAGTGTGCAAAGCAGTAATCAAAGCAAAAGGTGGCTACTTTGAAGAACTAGAATATAGACAATTTCAGTTGTTTCACACTTTTGTTAAGTATATAATTCCACATGTGTTAATTCATAGTTTTGATGCCTTCAGTGTGAATCTACAATTTTCATAGTCATGAAAATAACAGAAAACTCTTTGAATGAGAAAGTGTGTCCAAACTTTTGGTCTGTACTGTACATATATATATATATATATATATATATATATATATTTATTTATACACTGCGACAAGACAGAATAGACTGAGGCCTGTAGTCAAAAACTGGTAACATATACATAGTAACATAGTTTAAGGTTGAGAACTTAAGTCATAGTTACCTAGCTAAGTGATCCAGAGAAGGGAAAAAACATGTGTAACACTAAGCTCCATAGGGGAAAAAAATCTCTGACTCAGATAGGCATCAGACTATTCCTGATCATGCCCTATCAAAGAATCTAATGTATAACTGGTGTAAATTGCAGCGATTTGGAGGTAGAAAAGGCCCCTTTACAAATGTATACTGCTCAAAAAAATAAAGGGAACATTTAACAACACAATGTATTGGTGAAGTGTGCCCTTTATTTTTTTGAGCAGTATATATAATGTAGTGAAATAAAGGGGGATTCCGATCTCCAAGATCCTATCCCAATATGTAGTTAGTGTAATATGAATAATATTATCAAATCCCTCCAATTAGAATGTAGTATACTTCTCCCGATTGGCTGTCACTTACCTCATGTACAGGGTTGCAGCTTAGGTATCATGGTTACGACCACTCATATAGTGACAGTTATTTGCTAGTGGTCTATCCATGGATACCTAATCTGCAATGCCCTGCACATGAGGTGAGACATGGCTAATCAGGAGAACTAGAACTATACTACGTTTTAAATTAGACGTACTTGCTAATTTTTTTAATACTATACCTACTAAATTTGGGATAGGATCTTGGAGATTGAAATACCCTTTAATGAAGAGTTATTGCCTTATTGGTTCAGCAATCTCAAAATGTATTATGCGTCCGTGCAATTAACCTTCACCGGGCATACCGAATTGTTATCAGCACTGTAAGAAGTTAGGAAGCTGTAGCTCATGTAGGAAAAACGCTAGCTTTGTTTAAGGTAAAGTGTGCGGTGTTGGCTCTTCACACTTTGGACAAAGGATAAGTATCCTGGCTGTGCCCCCTACAGATATAAAGTGACGTGCTCTGTATCCAGGTGCAGGGGTTGCAATCACTTAGGGGGCCCCAAAAGTCCTTTTGGCCTTATGAAAAAAACTATGGCTATTAAAAAGTTTCAATAATTGTGGACCCCGTTGGAGCTTTCGCATTGGTGCCCATGAACTTCAAGTTTCCCCATTGTCTGTATCTCTAGTGCTCTTACTCTTCTACTAAAGTAAATGATAGGCTCAGCACAATATATAATATATCATTCTATGTAATATATAAATTACAATATCAAATGATATGTGATAAATACATATTGTATATGATGAAAATAGTAACAAAATAAGAATAATAATTTAAACATGTAACACATTGATTTTAGAGAATCTGGTTTGTTAGAGGTTCAAATTTTAAGAGAATTAGTGAAAACCACAAAAAGAATAATTGAAGTTGCAGTCTATTCATTTTGCAGTAACAGGTGCACTAAAATTATTTCTTCACAATTTTCATATTCTAT
>JARQOC010000001.1:55229120-55339879 GCA_033576535.1 Allobates femoralis | reverse complement strand
TTAAAAACCAGGGCAAAAACGCAGGGTGCCATCAGATACCTTAAAAAACGCATGCGAAATTTAAAAACGAAAGATTTTTTTTTAAGTCACTAAAAAAACTCATGCCATTTTACCCCACCCCTTTTTTAGGATTTGGAAATTTTTCCCATTTATACCTGTTTCCCAAAAACTCCTAAAAACCCTTGTGTGCATGTGGGCTTTACATTAAAACCCGGGATCATTTAAGGCCGACTTCAAATTAGCGTTTTTTACCAGCCAAACACATGCTACTTGCTTTTCCAAATGTTTAACATGGGGGCGAAATTGGTACCGGGGTTTGGCTCCGTTCGCATGCTTTTTTTTCAAAGAAACCCTTTGAACTCAAAAAGTTGCATTTTTTTGACCCGGGAGGATGCTTGTTTCCCAAATTTCAAGCTCCTTTAAGTGCCCAACAATGCATGCAGGTAAAAGGAGCCGCACGGGCCATCCAGAGTCCCCCCCGCCAAACATGGTCCCCCTCTCTGTCTCTCTCTCTCAAAACTTTCAAGGGTGAATTCCTATATCCAGCCAATTTTAAACCATGCATTCCCATGGATTTTCTCTTTCAACCATCAGAAAATTCCACGCTGCGGCTGCCTCAGGATGTATGCATTTGGAAATTTTTTTGCGACGGGCGCCCCTGGGACGCAATTTTTACCGAACGCTAATATAAAACCCAAAGCCTTATGGGGGTTTAAAACCCTTTGCGATACCCTAGTAATATTTCAATGAAAAGGTCACGGGGTTCAATCTTTGGAGCCGATATCGTTCCTGTGTTGTAGGGTTGTAAAACGCCAATACGATGCAGGAACTTTTGTCAATGCGATATCGGGGATTGAATGAGCGGCTATTCAATCTCCATATTGAAGGAAAATTTGGAAACCGGATCGTGCTGTGTGACAGCCCAAATACGAGCATTTTAAACGTCACCCATTCACTCCCATGTTAAATGTTCGATCCGGGTTGGGGGGCGTAGACGTTGTATTCCGATATCGCAGGGGTGAAAACCTCCGATGCGATGGGGAGAAACGTCACTAAATTCCCCGCCCCGCGCCAAATTGGATTGCGATATCGCAACGATATTTGAAACGTGTAAACCCCCCCATAAAAAAATGTTTTAACCTCACGAACCCAACCAAAGTCCCCCAAAAAATTAAAAGCAAAGCACAAATATCCTTACACAAAATGTATTTTTTTGGAGGGGGCAAATACAACACCAAGGGTCTCGTTTTATAGTGGATGGGGGTCGGTTTAAACATTTAAAAAATAAGGCATGATTGGACTGGGAAACAATAGTACCGAAAGCAATATGCCCCCAACTGAACTGATCAAAGTTCATATTTTATTAATGTGTTGTATTTCTGCACTTAAAATTTTTTTAAATTTTTGTGCCCTTTTATATACCGTAATCTAAGAGGGCAACATTTTTTTTCACATACAGTAATAGTGCATCCCCAAGAATTTGAATATCATCAAAAAATTTTTTTTTTTCAGTAATTTTAATACATAAAGTAAAACCCCAGATATTAATAGAGTCTTACACACAGAGTGAAAGTATTTCCAGTGTTTATTTCTGTTAATGTTGATGATTATAGCTTACAGCCAATAAAAACCCAAAGGTCATTATCTCAGAAAATTAAAGTGGGGAGGATGAAGGTTTAAGAACCATGCTGCTGTAAACCACAAAATATCAAAGGGTGAGTATAATATTGATTTATTAGTCAACGTGTTTCACGGCTCCCAGAAATGCCCTGACACATGGCAATATCATATTGATTTTTGATGATATTCTACTTCATTGAGATGCACTAGTAAATCATCATAGTGTACTTGATTTATTGTATATTGTTTATTTTCTATGCTGTTTTGTATTACTACTTGGTTATATTGGACATGAATCTCAGCTTTACACAGATAGTGCCCACCATGTCTTTGTATGGCACCTGAGGTTCATAGTGCATAAAAGTCGCCAACAGTCGGTTGACTCAATACCTGCAGAGCTCCAGCATTTGTTAGAGCCGCAATCCTCACAGGCTACACAGCGCTCCTGTTCTACCAGCGGCTTCTGATACAGGACCATGACCAGTCCGTCATCCACCTCTAATAAAACATTGTTTTCGCAAGTGCATTGTAATAATGGAGGAGGCTGATGGACACGTCTGCTCACACACTCCTCCACTACCATCCACTTTCCGCATAGGAGAGCTGTGCTGAATATGAGGAAGGCTGCAACGAGTACAGAAGGAGATCCTGTATAATACTTATATATTACTAAGCTTCAAAAAATTATGCTAAAGGGGTATTCCCATTTCCAAAATCCTATCCTAATATATAGTAATAATAATAATAATAATGTTAGCAAATAACTCCAATTAGAATGTAGTATAGTTCTCCTGATTCACTATGTTGCTTACCTCATGTGCAGAACATTGCAACTTAGGTATCCATGATTATGACCATTGAAATGGTGACAGTTATTTGCTATGGTGTTAACCAATGATACATAATGTAGGGCCTGTGCTGTGGAAGCTAAGTATGGAGGACCAAACATATTCACCTCTACTGATATTGATTGTTTTTGCTGAACTGCAGAGAACTACAATTCCAAAGCTGCCTTGTTCACCTCAGCAATATGGGGGAGGAGGCGCAGCAGCAGCAGAGAACAGGACGGATTAGCTGAACATGCCAAAGTGTCACAATGGTCTCACTTACCTGGGAGACTTGTGACTGGTTTGGGACCTCTGTCTCATGTCTGTATTGGGACTTCATAGTAACCGTGTTTCTTTCCTTTGGCAGATGAGGAGTTAATGTCCATTTCTGTTTGCTAGCAATCTAGCTAGTTCTTGTCCAGGTATGGCTACTCTGTGATTACTCCTATCCCCTTTATACGGTCACATGGTTCCAGCATGCTTTGCTGGTGATTGAACCTCATTCCTCGCCAAGCTTCCTGAGGAGACGGAAGATCGCTGGAGACCATGACCGTTGCCTGGGAGAGTGGCAGCAGGAATGAAGTTGTTTTTGTTATCCTCTGGTCTGTTTCCCTTTCCCTCTTGTTAATATTATTGCTGTGGTTGGAAGTAGTGCTCCCACCGGCTATTTCCCTATTGAGGGATAACATCAGGGCCAGCGAGGGATTAGGTATCCAGCTTGGTGACAGGTTGAAAGAGCCCATGTAGGGATGGGAGTGAGATCAGGACACATCTGCAGGTGAGTGCAGGAGGTCACCTCTTCCCCTTTCCCTGTGAGCAGGGCCCTCCACTGTATTTGTCCCCTCCGGTGTCTCCTCATCTGTTGTTTAGTGTAGTGCATCGGACATCGATCCGTGCGCCACTGTCACACCCAGTAGGATATCACCCTTAGTTCTCTGTAACACAAAGAAGAAGGAAGGAGTGGTTTGTACTGAAGTGTGTAGGGATTTAGCTATCTTGGAGCAGGTTCTGATAAGCAGGTACTGATAACTGAAGCTGCCACTATGTGTGATGAGAGACTGATTTCTAAAGCTACAGGACAAACTGCTGATAGGAGCTTCCCTCCTCCTCTAGGTTTTCCACTTATAAGAAATATTTTGCCTGCTGTTCCTATCCTATCCAAATAACTGGACCCTGAAGCTCCAGTTTGGAAATCTGGGAGAACAAAGATCTGCAAAAAAGGAGTGAGTAGCTAGTGTTGGGACTTGTACTTCTACTGCTGGAGAAGTATGCTGGAGTTAGCCATAAGGGGGCATTGCTGGGACCTTTAGTTGTCTTGGCGGAGAAGTATTTTGGAGTTAGCTATAAGGGAACATTGCTGGGACCTTGGTTCTACTGCTGGGAAGTATACTGGAGTTAGCTATAAGAGGGCATTGCTGGACCTGTGGTTCTACTGCTGGAGAAGTATGCTGGAGTTAGCTATAAGAGGGCATTGCTGGGACCTGTGGTTCTACTGCTGGAGAAGTATGCTGGAGTTAGCTATAAGAGGGCATTGCTGGGACCTGTACTTCTATTGCTGGATAGTGTACTGCAGTTATCTATAAGGGTGTGCGCCTGAGACTTATAGTTCTTACCATGTGAGAAGTGTTCCAAAGCTAATTACAAGGTCGTGCTAAAGGGACTTTTCATTGCACTAACTAGGAAGCTTATATAGGACCAGCCCTGCAGAGAATATTTCTTTCATTACTTTTAAGTGCAGCAACATACATCAAGCACACCAACATCCGCGCCAACTGGGGCCCCAATTTCGGACCTTTGTCATTTGCAAGGTTGCATCCATTGGTAGGTTAATTGTAATTAGTTAGGAGTGTGTGTCATAAGTTAAAGGGGAAGCATCATCCCTAACATACAGGTCTATTGCAAAGCGCCTCTAGTACTTCTATTGAATACTGCCTAACATGACCTGTCTACTGTTACTTGCTATTCCACCTGTAATTGCCATTTCTCATCCTCCTGTATATAAACCTGTTAAGATTTCTAATCTCATCTCTTGTGAGTGTGTATGGAGCATGGACAGGAGTTTCCTGAGTCAAACCCTAGCAGAAGACAAAAACCCTTCTGCATTCCTAAAGAAGGAGACACTCCGCCATACCAAGGTAAGAACTACTGAACACCCTGCCCACGGCAGCGGATTAAAGGAGTATTACACTAAGCTACTGTAATGGCCTGCACATGAGCTGATCAGGAGAACTATACTACATTTCTTATTGGAGATATTTTCAAATATTATTATCATTACACATACTACATATTGGAATAAGATCTTGGAGATAGGCATAACCCTTTAAAATAAAAATAAAGTGGACAACCCCTTTAAGAGGCATTATGAACAAATTTTACTTCCATTCTGAAGACAGTGAAGTTTTTAGGCAGATTTCAGTCATTTTCTCTCCTTAGTTATTCACAGATCATTTGTGATTAGCAGCAGGGAAATCACATGTAACGATATTGTGGCCTCCATGGTCTTCGAGTTTACTTTTTGACAAGACAAAATTTGAGCAAGTTATGTATAATGAAGATAACTTGCTGATAATTGTAATGCGAGGAACAGAAGTAGTAACATTAAGTGGATAGAGTACCACGGGGAGGAGAAATAGGGAAGAAAAATCTATTTCAGACTATTTGGCGGTAAAGTCAATGTTGCCCAAGAGCAGCCAGTGGAGCCATTGACTTTTATGGACACTGCAGTATAAACATCTCCATAGTTAATGAAACATCTGGCTTATTTTCTGGCCTTATTGTCTAATATTAGCTGAGCGTTATCCTTCCGAAAGATGAAGTGCCCCGATCATAGGGACTGACACCTTATTTGTTTCGGACCAGTGAAGAGTAAAACATTGAACATATTTCTGTGTATAAAAAGACCCGTCTTTAAAAAAAAAAGTAAGTTGTATTACCACGTTTTTCTCCTGTATCGTTTTGGCTTTACATCTCTATGGAATCAAGATATTTATAACAGATGGGTTTTTTAGTGAATCTTAGGGGAACATAACTACAAAGTCAGTCCAATTGTTATCCAACCTAATTTGAAAAATCCTTTCAATCAGTATACCTCTTTCATCTCTTCCCAACTGAGCACATTTTTGTTTTTGCTCTTTTGTTTTTTTCCTCCCTTTATTCCAAATATCATATTTTTCTACTTGTGTCTTCACAAAGAAGTATGAGGGCTTGTTTTTTTTGGGAGAAGTTGTAGTATAAATTGTGAATACAGAAGGCAACAGCTTTCAACGTTTCGACCCCTAACAAATAGATGGGTCTTGGGCATGTCATGGCATGGCAAAATGTTGTGGTCCCCCTGTATTTATGATGAACCAATAAAAAGGAAGAATTTCTTTCTTCCTTAGGTCAAGACTCGGAAAAGTGTAGTCAGCGGGCCGTATCCGGGTATTCTAGCTGTTCCACTCCGGCCAACAGACCGAGATGACCAAAGGACTGAAAACAGCGGGCTTCCCCATGCAAAATTAATTTCAGCTTATTGTTTCAGCTCTGCATTTTTGGGATGAATTATGGTTTTGATTGACCCAAATTCTTTAATTATTTTATTAATAGGAAATACAGATGGCAACAGCATTCAACTTTCGACCTCAACAAACACATGAGTCTGTGTCAAACCATGGCAAAACGTGGATGTTTCCCCGTATTTATGATGAACCAAAAAAGATGAAGAAGGCTAGGGTCACACTTGTGTCAGCCCTTATGGCTGATGCAAACCCTAAAACTTAGAAATTCTAGCTGCAGCGCATAGCGTTAATGCTATGCGCTGTGGGAGAACTCTGCCCCATAGAATCCCTCTGTTTACCTTAGCAGCGGCCACACAGGACGTGCGTTTTAGTTGAGTGCACAGGAAAACGCTGCAGACAGTGTTTCCTGTGCGTTGTGATAAAGCGCACATCCTGTGTGGCAGCTGCTAAGGTAAACAGCGGGTTGACACAAATGGTTTTGAATGTCTAGTAAAGGTAACATCCTCACCTGTGACCTGTTTGCTTGTAATCATTGTGTGTGCTTAAAAGCTGAGTGAGTTTCTGGGATCCAGACAGACTCTTGCATCTTTCATACAGCCACTGACATTTCTGGATTGTGAGTCATGTGAAAAGCAAAAGAATTGTCAACGGATCTATGGGAAAAGATAGTTGAACTGTATAAAACAGGAAAGGGATATAAAAAGATATCCAAGGAATTGATAAAGCCAGTCAGCAGTGTTCAACCTGTGATTAACAAATGGAAAATCACGGGCTCTGTAAAAACCAAACCACGCTCAGGTAGACCCACAAAAATTTTGGCCACAACTGTCAGGAAAATTTTTGAGATGCAAAAAAAACCCACAAATAAGCTGAAAAACAGGACACCCTGAAAACTAGCAGTGTGACTGGTTCAAGATGCACAATAAGGAGGCACTTGAAGTAAAATGAGCTGAATGGTAAAGTTGCCAGAAGAAAGTCAATACTGTGTAAATGCCACAAAATATCTCGCCTACAATATGCCAAACAGACAGAGAGAAGCCTCCAAACTTCTGGATCAAGGTAATATGGAGTGATGAGACCAAAATCAAACTTTTTGGCCACAACCATAAACGTTACATTTGGAGAGGTGTCAACAAGGCCTATGATGAAAGGAACACCATTCCTACTGTAAAGCACGGAGGTGGATCGGTGATGATAAGGGCATGGCAAAGGAAACTTAGTCAAAGTTGAAGGAAAGATGAATGCAGCATATTATCATCAAATGCTGGAGGCAAATTTGCACTCATCAGCCTGGAAGCTGAGCATGGGATGTACTTAGACGTTCAAACAGGACAACGATCCAAAACACAAAGCCAAGTCGACCTGTCATTGTCTACAGCAGAACAAAGTGAAGGTTCTGGAGTGGCCATCTCAGTCTCCTGACCTCAATATCATTGAGCTACTCTGGGGAGAACTCAAGCGCACAGTTCATGCAAGAAAGCTCACGAATTTACAGGAACTGGAGGCTTTTTGCCAAGAAGAATGATCAACTTTACCATCTGAGAAAATAAAGAGCCTCATCCACAACTACCATAAGACTTCAAGCTGTCATTGATATTGGAGGGGGAAGTACACGGTATTAAGAACTGGGGTATGTGAACTTTTGATCAGGGTCATTTGGATGTTTTTGGTTGTCATTATGAGTTAAAAAGAGAAAAGATGGTAGTTTGACAATAAATGGCTTTACCAACCACTAACCATGTGTTATAATTTGCTGGATTCACTTCCTCTCTTCTTCCCCTCAATATCAGAGTCCCTAAGGGTTCATCCCTTGGCCCTTTTCTCTTCTCTTTCTACACAGCCCCATTTGGACAGAATGTCAGCAGATTTGCCTTCCAGTACCATCTTTATGCTGATGACACACAACTATACACTTCATCCCCTCACCTTACTCATGCTGTATTACAGAACACCAATGACTGTCTAACTGCCGCTTCCAAAATCATGTCCGCTCTCTATCTAAAACTCAACCTTTCCAAAACTGAACTTCTTCTGCTCTCAGACTCCTCTCACCTCCCTAAATCTACATCTACATCTCTCTCTCAGTGTGCGGCACCACAATAAATCATAGGCAGCAGGCTCACTGTCTGGGTGTTATGTTTGACACTGATCTTTCCTTCACTTCCTATATACAATCTCTTTGCCCGCTCTTGCTGCTTACACCTGAAGAACACTTCTAGAATCCACCCTTTTCTCACCATAGAAACAACAAAAATCCTCACCGTCACCCTGATCCACTCCCGCCTTGATTATTGTAATTCTTTATTAATTGGCCTCCCCCTCACTTAGGCTTTCCCCTCTTCAGTCCATTCTTAATGCAGCAGCCATGGTCACCTATCTGGCTAACTGTTACTCAGATGCTTGTGCTCGGTGCCAGTCACTGCACTGGCTGCCCATACACTACAGCATTACTTTGGTCAGTCGACCATTGCACTCATGAAAGGTGCAGCTTTTCCTTGATTAAAAAGGGAAGGCATTACTAGTAGAGGACACCAGCCTCCAATCACTAAACACCTCCTTAATCTTGGAGGGCAGCGAACCACTGGCTGTCCTGCACAATGAATAGGATTCACATAGGATGCTGTTCACACAGGTTACTGCAATGTGTGCCCAACCTCTTACATTAGCCCCTATCTCAGTAGGCGGGCTGTTTCTGGCACTACAACACTGCTACCTGCCAGAACAAATGTCCTATATGGCCTAGCTGCACCCTGCTAGGACTTGTAAGAAGTGGGGACTCGTGAAGTGGGTCACACGCTTACGTGTTTTGGACCATACACTACAGAATCCAATTCAATTGCTTGTTCTCACCCACAAAGCTCTTCACTAGGGATGGGCAAATCTACTCGCTAGGACTTGTTACTCGGCGAGTAGTAAGGGACTCGCAGGACTCGGTACTCTGCGAGTTTCCCAGCGTTTACTCGCACGAGTCCAATGCAAATCATTGGCAAACGCTGACAAAACTAGGATTGCCATTGTTTGCATTAGACTCGGCTACTGTGCCAGTGATAGCAGGGAAACTCGCAAGTAACTGCTGTTACATTGCGAGCCGAGTCCAGCTGTCTTCTCTGTGCAGCTCCAGGGTCCTAGAGCCCGCCTGCTCACAGAGATGAAGTAGCAGTGCTGAGATTGTTCTCAGTCTGCTCATTCCCTGTGCATAGATATCTATATCTATGCACAGGGGATGTAGCAGAGAAGACATCGCGTTTTGGACTATGTCGGACGGAAGAGGATTTTTTTAATTAAAGATGGAGTCCCTAATGGCTTTTTTTTTATTTCAAATAAAAATTTTTCTCTGTGTTTTTTTAACTCTATATTGGAGATTCTTAGTGGCTGGGTCAAACGTGGCCTGACATTAAGAATCTCGGGCTTAATACCAGCTTGTATAACAAAGCTGGTATTAACCCCTTTATTACCCAGCGTGCCACCGCCACCAGGGCCGCTGGAAGAGCGGGGTTCAGCGCCAAAGGATGGCGCTTCAATGAACGCGCCATCTTCTGGGGCGGCTGCGGGCTGCAATTTGCAGCGGGGGGTGCCCAGAAAGCTTGGGCATCCCTGCGCTGCGGATTCCAGCCCCCAGCTGCTTAGCTGTACCTGGCTAGACATAGAAATTGCGCGGAACCCCACGCATTTTTTTTTATTATTTCATGAATTTCAGAGTCTCAGAGTCAGAGTCTCAGAGTCAGAGTCAGAATCTCAGAGAGTTAGAGTCAGAGTCAGAATCTCAGAGAGTCAGAGTCAGAATCTCAGAGATCAGAGTCAGAGTCAGAATCTCAGAGTCAAGTCAGATTCAGAGAGTCAGAGTGTCTAGGAGTCTCAGAATCTCAGAGAGTCAGAGTCAGAATCTCAGAATCAGAGTCTCAGAACAGGTCTCAGAGTCTCAGAGTCAGAGTCAGAATCTCAGAGTCTCAAGGAGTCAGAGTCAGAGTCAGAATCTCAGAATCTCAGAGTCTCAGAATCTCAGAGTCTCAGAGTCTCAGAGTCAGAATCTCAGAGAGTCAGAGTCAGAATCTCAGAGAGTCAGAGTCAGAATCTCAGAGAGTCAGAGTCAGAATCTCAGAGAGTCAGAGTCAGAGTCAGAATCTCAGAGTCTCAGAGTCAGAATCTCAGAGAGTCAGAGTCAGAATCTCAGAGAGTCAGAGTCAGAATCTCAGAGAGTCAGAGTCAAGAATCTCAGAATCTCAGAGTCTCAGAATCTCAGAGTCTCAGAGTCAGAGTCAGAATCTCAGAGAGTCAGAGTCAGAATCTCAGAGAGTCAGAGTCAGAATCTCAGAGTCAGAGTCAGAATCTCAGAGAGTCAGAGTCAGAATCTCAGAATCTCAGAGTCTCAGAGAGTCAGAGTCAGAGTCAGAATCTCAGAGAGTCAGAGTCAGAATCTCAGAATCTCAGAGTCTCAGAATCTCAGAGTCTCAGAATCTCAGAGTCTCAGAGAGTCAGAGTCAGAGTCAGAATCTCAGAGAGTCAGAGTCAGAGTCAGAATCTCAGAATCTCATAGTCTCAGAATCTCAGAGTCTCAGAATCTCAGAGTCTCAGAGTCAAAGTCAGAATCTCAGAGAGTCAGAGTCAGAATCTCAGAGAGTCAGAGTCAGAATCTCAGAGAGTCAGAGTCAGAATCTCAGAGAGTCAGAGTCTGAATCTCAGAGAGTCAGAGTCAGAATCTCAGAATCTCAGAGTCTCAGAGAGTCAGAGTCAGAGTCAGAATCTCAGAGTCTCAGAGAGTCAGAGTCAGAGTCAGAATCTCAGAATCTCAGAGTCTCAGAATCTCAGAGTCTCAGAGTCAGAGTCAGAATCTCAGAGAGTCAGAGTCAGAATCTCAGAGAGTCAGAGTCAGAATCTCAGAGAGTCAGAGTCAGAATCTCAGAGAGTCAGAGTCAGAGTCAGAATCTCAGAGAGTCAGAGTCAGAGTCAGAATCTCAGAGAGTCAGAGTCAGAATCTCAGAATCTCAGAGTCTCAGAATCTCAGAGTCTCAGAGAGTCAGAGTCAGAATCTCAGAGAGTCAGAGTCAGAGTCAGAATCTCAGAATCTCAGAGTCTCAGAATCTCAGAGTCTCAGAATCTCAGAGTCTCAGAGTCAGAGTCAGAATCTCAGAGAGTCAGAGTCAGAATCTCAGAGAGTCAGAGTCAGAATCTCAGAGAGTCAGAGTCAGAATCTCAGAGAGTCAGAGTCAGATTCTCAGAGAGTCAGAGTCAGAATCTCAGAATCTCAGAATCTCAGAGTCTCAGAATCTCAGAGTCTCAGAGAGTCAGAGTCAGAGTCAGAATCTCAGAGTCTCAGAGAGTCAGAGTCAGAATCTCAGAGAGTCAGAGTCAGAGTCAGAATCTCAGAGAGTCAGAGTCAGAGTCAGAATCTCACTCAGAGTCAGAATCTCAGAATTTCATGAAATAATTAAAAAAAAATGCGTGGGGCTCCGCGCAATTTCTATTTCTAGCCAGGTACAGCTAAGCAGCTGGGGGCTGGAATCCGCAGCGCAGGGATGCCCAAGCTTTCTGGGCACCCCCCGCTGCAAATTGCAGCCCGCAGCCGCCCCAGAAGATGGCGCGTTCATTGAAGCGCCATCCTCTGGCGCTGAACCCCGCTCTTCCAGCGGCCCTGGTGGCGGTGGCACGCTGGGTAATAAAGAGGTTAGGGCCAGCTTTGTATTATCCGCTGGCCCTAAGCCCGAAATTTATGGTGGTCACGCCAATATTAGACATGACCGCCATGAATTTCTATTAAATTGTTTTAAAAAAAACACAACACAGAGAAAATTTTTTATTAGAAATAAAAAAAAAAGCCATTAGAGACTCCATCTTTAATTAAAAAAATCCTCTTCCGTCCGACGCAGTCCAAAACGCGATGTCCTCTCTGCTCATCCCTGTGAATAGATATAGATGTCTATGCACAGGGAATGAGCAGACTGAGAACAATCTCAGCACTGCTACATCAGGCAGCAGGCAGGCTCTAGGACCCTGGAGCTGTGGCAGCCAGCACACTGAGCAGACAGGACTCTTATCTGTGCGAGTTTCCCAGCGATTACAGTTGCAAAGTAAACGAGTCCAATGCAAATAAATGACAAAACTAGGATTGCTTCAGGCTGAAGCTTCCAAGACACATCTGCGATTTGTAAATCTCACACTACTCGCTATTACTCGCTTCCCCATTCATTAACATTGGACTCGCTAGACTCGCAACGAGTCAAGCGATTCCGAGTAATTTAGGATTCGCCCATCACTACTCTTCACAGTGCAGCACCTCCCTACATCTCCTCTCTCATCTCTGTCTATTACCCTACCCGTTCTCTTTGTTCTTATAGCGACTTCAGACTAACTTCTGTATTAATCCGAACCTCCCACTCTTGGATCCAAGACTTCTCCTGAGCTGCAACGATTTTCTGGAATGCTCTACCCCAAGAAATTAGGTCTATAGTTTCAGGCACTCTCTAAAAACACGTCTTTTTAGAGTAGCGTATATGCTCCCTAATCGAAGTCACTTAAACATAGCCTATTCGCTCCACCTGACCCAAAAACATGACAAATAATGGCTGGTGGCCACTCATGCAGCTCTTATCTATTCCCCATCTCCTCAAGTTGGCTGCATCATCATTGCTAAATAAGCCCCTGTACTTTGTGTTACCCCCACCTCATTGTAGATTGTAAGCTCTTATGAGCAGGGCTGTCATTTTTTTGCCTTATTTATTGTATTTTTTGATAACTGTTACTTATGACTATTTTAATATGAAACTCTGAATTGTGAAGCGATGCAAAATATGTTGGCGCTATATAAATAAAGGTTATATTATTATTATTATTATTATCATCATTCATACTCTCTGAAAAAAAGCCAAGAAAGAAAAAAATTCTGCCGTGGAGTGTAAACTTTTGAGCACAAATGTATTTTTTCTTGTATTTTAAGAGTGAAAAAAATTCTGAACTTTGTGTCTCCATTTTCTGCCACCCACTTTATTACTTTTCATTCGATCGAGGTGTGTGAGAGCTTGTTATTTGTAAGGCAGCTGTCCTTCTTATTGGGACCATTTTTGGGTTAATTATGTTTGATTCCTTCTTACTGCATTTTGCCATGACCAAAAAAAGAAACCCTCAGCAAATTCTGGCATTTCCTTTTGTTTTTCCCACACATCGTTTAACATAGTTCATGTTTTCAGAGATTGGACTTTGATAGATATGGCCATACAAAATATTTGTTATTCTATTTCTTTATTGACCAATTTGGAAGAGGAGGGATTCAAACTTGTGTGGTTTTTGTTGTATCTTTAAAATATTTTTATTACTTTAGACTTATTTATTTAAACCGTTTCATTGTTTTTTTTTTTGTTTTTTTTATATGTTTCATTTATGTTAAGCCTTTTTTTTAATTACCTTTCATTTTGTTTATTATTTTTTATCACTTTTTAAAAATTTTGTATTACTTTTACTTATTTAAGCTTTTTTTTAATAACATTTCAATTTTCTTATTACCGTACTTCTCACTTTTTTTAAACTTTTTTCTTACTTTTTTTAAGGCTGATTTCACACCATGGTTTTGGTGTATCAAGTTCTGTCCGGTGTTTTTCAGGAAACTCCGGACAGAACCTGACAGCCCCGGATGGAACAGCATATTTTCCCTCCGGTCCTGTTTTCTGCCAGAATCGGCAGATCGCAGGGTTCAGGATTTGAACCGGACAGCCCCGGATCAGCAAAACCGTGGTGTTATTCCTCTAGTGGACTTTCAATTGCTTCTACTATATACTGTAAAGCTTTAAAAGCTGGCAGCTGATTGGACGGAGCCCCTAATATTTTCGAGTAGACATTTTGTTGAATATATGGATAAAGTGAGTTCAAGGAAAGCAATGACCCCCTAGGACTGATAATGTGTATCCTTTCTTAATTATTTGTTATTACTTTTCTCTTTTTTTTATTACTTTTCATTTCTTTTCCTCAGTATTTTTTTTTTTTTACTTTTCATTTCTTTTACTTTTTATTACTTTTCACTTAAGCTTTTTTTTTACTTTTCCCTTTTCTTTAATTGCTTTCACCTTTTTTTTACTTTTTTAATTATTTTTCCCTTATTTCTTTTAATTCCTTTAGTGGACATTCGATTGCTTATTATACTATATACTGCAATACTTCAAAAGCTGACATTTGATTGGACGAAGCTCCTAATAACTACCGTATATGTTAACGGACACTTTATTGAATATATAGATAAAGTGAGTTCTGTGAAAACATTCTCTTAAGAAAGATAATATGTATCAATTTATTTTTTTATCTTCCAGATTTTTTTAACTTTTTATAAATTTTCACTTTTTTTAACCTTTTTTATTTTTTACTTTTAACTATTTTTTCCTTTTTTTATTACTTTACTTTTACTTTTTTTAACCTTTCACTTTTTTAAATTACTTTTCACTCATTTTTTGCTTTTTTTATCACTTTTTTCTTTCCTTTTTTAAATTTCTCTACTTGACTTTCGATCATTTAGACTATTTACTGCAGGGGTGTGGAACCTCAGGCCCCAGGGTTGAATGCGGTCCTCGATTACTTTTTTGCGGCCCCCGGGCAGATTCCTGGGGCCCGCAGTGGTCAGGCTGGCAGACGTGTTTTGCTGACTACCTGCCTTTTATATCCAGCTCCCCAGTGATCTCTATGCCCTCGCCTCAGCCTCTCCAGGGATGTATATGCTCTCAACTTCTGCTGTGATATCTAGGCTATAGCAAACCTGGAAGAGCAGTTGAGAGCAACACGACCAATATCACCTAACATAGCCGCACCAGAGAGAAGACTGTACAGCCACCTCAGTAGGGGTGAGTTGATTGTTTAACCAAATATAGCAGGTAATTTTCAAGTTGATAATTTTGTGCGCCCCCGAAGGATTGTAGAAATTTCCTAATGACCCGTGGCAGAAAAATGGTTTCCCACCCCTGATTTACTGCAATACTTCATAAGCTGACATCTGATTGGACGAAGCTCCTAACAAATATATGCGAGTGGACATTTTGTTGAATGTATGGATAACGTGAGTTCTGTGAAAACAATAATCTCCTAGGGAAGATAATATGTATCAATTTTTTTTTTTTTTACAATAAATTTTCACTTTTTTTTATCTTTTTTATATTTTACTTTTCACTTTTTTTTTTTTACTTTTTTATTACTTTACATTTACTTTTTTAACTTTTTTATTATTCACTTTTTTAATGACTTTTCACTTATTTTTTCCTTTTTTTTTTATCACTTTTCTCTCTTTTATTTAATTCCTCTCGTTGACTTTCGATCACTTACACTATTTACTGCAATCTGCAATACTTCAAAAGCTGACATCTGATTGGATGGAACTTTTAATAAATATATGCGAACGGACATTTTGTTGAACATATGGATAAAGTGAGTTTTGTGAAAACAATAGTCTCCTAGGGAAGATAGCATGTATCAATTTATTTATTATTTTTTTATTTTTCAGTTTTTTTTTTACTTATTAGTTTTTCACTTACATTTTTTAACCTTTTTTTATTTTTTACTTTTCAATTTTTATTTACTTTTTTTTATTACTTATTTAACCTTTTTATTATTCACTTTTTTAAATTCTTTTCGCTTATTTTTTTTAACTTTTTTATCACTTTTCTCTTCTTTTTTTAATTCCTCTAGTTGACATTCCATCACTTACGCTATTTACTGCAATACTTCAAAAGATAACATCTGATTGGACGGAACTCCTAATACATATATATTTGTAGACGGACATTTTGATGAAGATAAAGTGAGTTCTATGAAAGTAATAATCTCCTAGGGCAGGTAATATCTATCATCTCCTGTACAATAGAAAAGGATTGCAACTTTAAAGGCCGGGTTACACATACGCCCCGACCAACGATCCAACGGGACCGGGATCACTGGAACATCTGTATGTGATCGCTGGTGAGATGCCACACAGGCAGACTTACCAGTGATCACCCAGCGATGCGCCGACACCCGACAGTCGCTTGGATCATTCAGGGTCTCGGGCGCAGACTGGCATGTGTGCATGTGTGCCAGCAGGAGACCAGCAACCGCAAAATGGTCTTGGCCATTCGGCAGCGACCAGAGATCAGAGAGCTGATTGCTGGTTGTTGCAGCATGTCACACGCAGCGACATCACTGCGACGTCGCTGCAACGTCACAAAACCTGTGACGTTGCAACAATACCGTATTGGTATGTGTAACGGGGGTTTTATGGTCACCCACCATTTCTTACAGAAGAACAAGCTTCAGGTGTTGTAATTATAACTAATTCCATCTATAAAAAAATTGTGCCACCTCCCCAGGTCTATTTTCTATATTTAAGCATTTCATCTCATTTCGGTAGGGCAGCGCTAAAAAGTGCAATATGTGAATATCTTCTATCTAGGGCATATCTAGAGAGGGAAACCTTCCCACCAGCGTCTGGAGCTGACAGTTCCATTTTAAAAGATCTCCATTTACTAAGACTATTTCTGGGAAGATGATGTTCCCCATGGATGATAAATCCTGAAAAAGAGATTTAAAAACTGGGCCTCGCTAACTACCGAGCCACATGGTCACAGCGAAACACATTGCATCGGGAAACGAAGCAGAGCGATGGCTGCACCACAGAGACCCCATCCAGATGGAGATATGAGATACGTCTCAACTCCTTGTTTTAATTTACTAACAAACAGAGAATTTATGCTGTCACTTGCCGAATAGTAATATTTTACGACTTAATAAACTCTGCGCGACGCATTAGGTTGTGACAGGTGTATACCTCCATTCATTATCAGAGTTTCCTCTCTGGTGTATATGCTTCCTCATCTCCGAGAAGTTCACGTTTGTTTTCAGAAGAAGAATACCCTCTGAGAAAATGCCAAAGAATTCTTTATGTTTCCTTCTCCCGGCTGGCACTTGGGCCCTGCACGTCCGTTCTTTCATTATAAGTCTCTGCCTCGAGAGATTAGCCGCCTGCTCGCACACTCTCTAAGGCTTCTTATTCCTCTACATGTCAGTTTCTGTTTCTTATTATTCCTGGCTGGCACATTTTGTAGTTTTTCTGGAATAAAATAAATTCAATCCGTACACGGCATTATGAGATAAGGTTTAAAGTAGACCTGCCTTTACGTAGGCTTTTTTTTTTATTATTTCCATTTATTATGCTAGTATTTAATATTAGGAGAAAATACTACTATATTAGAAAAATACATGGCAGGAATTATTCAGTTCCCCTGTGGCGCCACCAGAGGTGAAATGAGGCATTACACAATTCATATTAAAAGAAAAAAATGTTTGTATGGATATATTGAATCGTGGATGAGGTCAGAGCAATAGACATCCCATACATAGTATAATGTCCTAATGGTTCCTTTAGTTCACCCCTACCCTTCCCCATCTCTGGAAACATTGTTGTACTATTTTTTCATACTCTGTACCTCTTTGTTTTCTTTCTTGCAAAATGTTTAAATTTAATGTGAGCTAAAGCATAGTAATGTAATACATATCCCAGTGATTCCAAGACTGATTTTTCATGACATATTGTACTTCATGTTAGTGGTAAATTTAGGATGGTATTTTCTGCATTTCTTTGACCAAATAGTGTGTTTACATGCAGTGACAGTTCAAAGCCATTGGTCATTAAGGGGTTAATATACGTATGTGTGGATTATACTCCTAGCGGACTGGACCTTCAGCGTCTCCCACTCCCACACCTCCTCCTCACCTTACCCACTTTCTGTCGGAGTCCCCCAAGGTTCGGTCCTGGGACCCCTACTTTTCTCCATCTACACTCTCGGCCTAGGGCAACTCATTGAGTCCCACGGCCTCCAGTACCACCTCTACACCGACAACACCCAAGTCTTCCTATCCGGCCCTGACATCACCTCCCTACTCTCCGAAATCCCACAATGCCTTTCCGCCATCTCATCCTTCTTCTCTGCTCGCTTCCTTAAACTCAACATGGACAAAACTGAATTCATAGTCTTCCCCCCCTAGAAATTCCACCCCACCTCCCAACCTATCCATCTGCATCAACGACTGCGTCCTCTCCCCAGTCCCCCAAGCCAAGTGCCTCAGGGTAATCCTTGACTCCTCCCTATCCTTCAAGCCCCACATCGAGGCCCTCACCACTTCCTCCGGCTCCAGCTCAAGAACATCTCGCGGATCCGCTCCTTCCTCATCCACGACACCGCTAAAACACTCATTCATGCTCTTATCATCTACCGCCTTGACTACTGCAACCTCCTTCTCAATGGCCTCCCGGCTAACTCCCTCACACCTCTCCAGTCTATCCTCAACTCCGCTGCCCGACTAATCTACCTGTCCTCCCGCTACTCCCCTGTCTCCCCCCTCTGCCAAGCCCTTCACTGGCTCCCTGCCTCCAAGAGATCCCAATTCAAAACACTAACCATGGCGTACAAAGCCATACACAACCTGGCCCCACCATACATCTCCGACCTGGTCTCCCGATACCTACCCTCACGCAACCTCCGCTCCTCCCAAGAACTCCTCCTCTGCTCCCCCCTCGTCACCTCTTCGCACAACCGAGTCCAGGACTTCTCCCGGGCATCTGCCTTGCTCTGGAACTCCCTGCCCGAACTCGTCAGACACTCTGCTACCCTGAGAAGCTTCAAGTGTCACCTGAAGACTCACTTGTTCCGTCAAGCCTACAACCTGCCATGAGACCCAGGCGACCGCCCCATACCTGACATTCCCCCATCCTACTGTATCCTAACCCGCCCCTCTTAGACTGTGAGCCCTCGTGGACAAGGTCCCTGCCTATCCTGTACCTGTACATCCCGATCGCCTAGATTTAGTGTACTTGTTCTTGTCTCCCTTATCCTCATGTAAAGCGCCATGGAACCCAATGGCGCTATATAAATAAATAATAATAATAATAATAATAATTTTTAGTGCGTTTCCACAGCAGAAACACAATAAAAACACATAGGTAATTTTACCTGCATTTTTTCTCCATCTAATGCAAGTCAATGGGGTAAATTTGCACGTAAAATCCAGTGTACCTCCAAGAGAAATTGACCACACAAAAAGAAGCACAGTAGATATATAAGATTTCTAGAAATCACATACAGTTTGCTGGAACAGTAAGGCCGCGTTCACACATTGACTATTTGGTGAGTTTTTTATCTCAGTATTTGTAGCCAAACCCAGGAATTGAACAATCAGAGTGAAAGTATAATACACTTCCCCCTTCTGTATTTATTACCCACTCCTGGTTTTGGATTACAAATATTGAGATAACATATTCACCAAATTGTCAACGTGTGCACACGGTCTAAGATTCAGCATTTTCGGTACAGTGAAAATACGTCGTGTTAAAACAATATACTGTATTTTTTGGACTATAAGATACACCAGGCCATAAGATGCACCCAGGTTTCAGAGGAGGAAAATAGGGCAAAAATAATTTGAACAAAAAAAGAGGTCATGACGCACTCTTACGGGGGGTGGGAGAAACTACTGCTGACACTGTTATGCAGGGAGGGAGGGGAGATCTTCATCCGACACTTAATGTCCCCAAATTCTTTACTAATGTCCCCATCCTGGGCCCATCACAGGTATATATGTACCCCATCCTGGTATATATGAGACCCTCATCCTGGTATATATGTTCCCATCCTGGTATATATGATTCCCCCCATCCTAATATATATATATATATGATCCCCTCATTCTGGTAAATATGATTTCCCACATCTTGGTAGTTTATGAAACCCCTATCCTGGTACATGGGACTCCATCACTTAAAAAAATAAACAAATATACTCACCCTTTCATCACTCTCTACCGCAGTGCTGCCATCAATGTCCTCCTGTCTGATGTCGAATGCTGTGAGCCACGTGCACAGCGATGACATCACTGTCCTGCACCCGCTCTACACGCTCATCAGTGTTCGGCATCAGACAGGAAGACATTGCTGGCAATGCTGCGGAAGGGAGTGATGTAACGGTGAGTATGATCCTCCATGATAGTCACTGTTTCCCATGCTATTGATGATGAGTGGGGAGCAGTGAATATCTAGAGACATGATCACCAGCTGGAGATTCCAGTCCCAGTTATTTAAGTTAATTTAATATTCTATGCAGAGTGCAGAGAATATTACATTAGCCTAATAAGCAGACCGACGTGATCATGGGCTGCAGCTGCAGCCTGCTCCATCCTCTGGTCACCACTTCAAAGCCACCATCCTCTTCTACAGTGCAGCAAACATGTACATTTGGACTATAAGACCCAACCCCCAGTTTCTCACAAACTTGAGGAAAAAATGTGTCTTATAGTCTGAACATACAGAAGTCATTGTTGGAACTGAACCTAAGAATTGTTTTTTGTTATTTTTTACCTGGAATTTACTGTGTGAAAAACTTGATATGGAAACAACAGCACATTTTTAATGTGAAATTTTGCAATAAGTGTTTTTTTTTCCATTTGATACAATCAGTGTGTTTTCCACACTGCCTTCATCAGTTCTAGATGGGTAAGCGCTGGCAACTGCTTCAGGGCTTGTCTGAACCTCCTCCAGGCGTAGATGCTCTCGTTAGCTGCTAGTTAGTGTGTATCTCATAAGTACAGGATATTAGGCCCAGAATTCAGGATGCCTGATTTGTTCTCCAGGTCTTGCAATACGTGATGGACCGAGCCAAGGTTTTGAATATTGCAACAATATACAGACAGTAATTTACCAAATTAATGAGTAACTCTTATTTTTTTCCTCCATAAATTACTGATGCACATCTAATTAAGAAACCTTGCAAAACTGTAATATAGTTATTAGAGTACCGGTAATCTTCTTCTTACTCCTCCTAGACTAATAGTGCCTTCTAAAAATACTCAATTCCGAGGTAAAATCTGTATTCAGTGAAGACTTTCTTTCCCATTACTGAGATAGGGGATTGTAGTTGGTGCTCATAAAGTTCCATGGAGAATGTTCACTGAATATGTCTGCCTCTAGCTCTTTACTTTACAAAAGCTCCATCTCCTATCTCTGTAATGACAAAATCTGTCTCCACTGAAATCAGATTATACCCACAAATTGAGAGAAATATCAGTCCAGGAGGAGAAAGCAGCAGAATGCTCTGATAAGATATATTGCAAATAGTGATGAGTGTGCACTACCATGCTCGGGTGGTCAGTACTCGTAATGAGCAGTTGGATGCTCAGATGGACGTGACTTGTGTGCCAAGTATAAGGGTAAGTCAATGGGGAAGTCTTCCAGAAAAATGCTTGAGTTCCTGATTGGCTTCCATTATACTCGTACACAAGTCACGGCCATTAGGCGATGACCGAGTAGTGAAATATTTGGACTCGCTATACTCGTAACGAGTAGGTTCTAACACTCGCATATTTGTTACGAGTAGCGAGTACAATGTAAGTCAATGGGAAATGCGAGTAATTTCTGCTGGACCCTACAAAGCGGTCTCTGGGCTTGAGGAAAAGGCTCAAATGGATGCATGATTGATTAACACTAGAACTACCGCATGTTTTATAATACCTATAACTACCATTAGGGGTCATTTTGACCCCATTCAAAAGTACTGACTCTGGAGTAAAAATAACTTTTTTGTTGCCAACAAATTAAAAAAACATTTATTTTAACTTAGTAGGAACAGTGTTAAGATCAAGTACAGCAGTTTAAACTATTTTCCTTTTACATGGTCATAGCATGCGGTGTCCACCAGTTAACACAAACAGCACTTTCTTCCACTTTCCAGTGCATTTTCCACAAACTGATTTGTTACAGCTTGCGCAAGTTTTAGTTGTTTGTTTTCATTGCATCTTCCAACTCCACATTTTTGTCATATTTTGTCACATAGATGACTTGCCTACTACTACTTTT
This sequence comes from Allobates femoralis, assembly GCA_033576535.1. NCBI lineage: Eukaryota > Metazoa > Chordata > Amphibia > Anura > Aromobatidae > Allobates > Allobates femoralis. The sequence continues at coordinate 55,318,088 of JARQOC010000001.1, read as the reverse complement.
GTGTATGGGGTCAAATTAACCCCTTCAGTACTTATAGGTATGAAATGTAAAATCCGGGCCCCTGAATAAGTTACAATTCATTTCTGTGTCCTAAAATATACACTACCATGAATAAATAAAAAAGTCACAAAAACTCAGAACTCATTTGTTAAAATTTTAGAAATTATAGGAAAAAGAAGTAGCAAAAGGGTCGAAATGACCCCTCCGGTAGTTCTAGTGTTAAAAGCCGGTACTAAAAAGCCGCTAGCTTTTTTAAACAATCAGTTGATGCACTCTCCCTGGCTGGTGCTTAGTTCCCCTCCCGGTGCTTTGCTCCCTGCCTGATACTCCATTCCCGCCTAGTCCTTTGCCTCCAACCGATATTCTACTCCCTGCCAGGTCCCTGCTTTCCGCCCTGTTCTCTGCCTCCCATTTCGCCAGCTGGAAGCGAGCCCATTGGCTTTTTCAAATTTACCGCTGGCTATTTAAACAATTAGCTGATGCATCAGCTATTCGTTTGAAAAAGCCAGCGGCAAAAAGAGTCCCTTCCCCCAGGCTTTTTCAAATGATCAGCTGATGCATTAGCTAACTGTTTAAATAGCTGGCGGTAAATTTGAAAAAGTCGCCAGGCTCACTTCCAACAGGCGGGGGGGAGGCGGAGAACAGAGCAGGAGCAAAGCACTGGGAGGGGAGCGAAGCACACTGTGCGGCTTCTTACCACCTGCTTTTAAGCAATAATGCATCCACTCAGCTTATTTCTCAGGCCCAGACGCTTTGTAGGTCTCAGCAGCATAGTTCTCGCATTTCCCATTGACTTGCATTGTACTCGCTACTCATAACGAGTAATAACAGAAAACTCGCCGAGGAAAGGTATCCGATACGTACTATTTGCGAGTAGCGAGTAGTAGGCTGCTTCACACTTGCAGATGCATCTGCAGCGTTTTGCAGATCATCTGCAGTATCAGCATGCAGACCGCGCCGTGGTGTGAATGCTCTCATTCATTCCTGTATGTGAGCCGTAAGCAGGGTATGCCTGCTTACAGTCACACTCTCCCACCCGCACTATGGAGCGAGATGTTGCGTCCAAGGTGCGGGCGGGAGTGTGTGATCTTCAGCAGCATAGCCTGCTTACGGCTCACATACAGGAATGATGAGCATTCAAACCGCGGTCGCCCTATTATAAATAGGCCGCGTCTGCATGCTGATACTTGCAGATGCATCTGCAAAACGCTGCAGATGCATCTGCAATGTGAAGCATCCTTATAATGAGTATATTTACTCATCCCTAACAGCCATCTAAGCGTCCAACTGCTCGTTATGAGTACTGACTGCCATGGTAGTGCTGGCTCATCACTAATTAGTTACTTATTTTCATCTGTACTAATGATTATTGAAAAAAATGAAACAGTTACTCTTTCATGCCCAAGATATGCACCACAATGGATAACTAGGCAACTGCCTAGAACCCCTGTTTACTAGGAGGCCATTAGGACAGAATACAAAAGCAAACTAAAATATTAACTACAGCTTGTAGTAGCTTTATATGGGTCTGTTTATTTGGTTATGGCTTATTATATGTTGGCCTATGTGGGCTGTATATGGCAGTATTATCTTAGCACAGTATGGTGGTATTATGTGGGCCAAAATTCTGCTAAACGTGACAGACAAGGGCCCTAATTTGCTTGTTAAATCTGACTTTGTCCTCTTTTTACTACTGTAAGGTTGTAGATTTGCCCCACATCTGTAATGCAAAGTGAGGGCTTGGGACTCCAGTAAGAAAATAAATAACAAAAAATTATTAAAAAAAATAATAAAAAAAATAAAATTTATCTTAATCAGTATAGCTTTTCTTATAACAGAACAAAATATTGATATTGGGTGACTTTAATAAATACCTTAACTACCAAGTAATAAAAATAAGAAAAATAATTATAAAAACAATGTTTCATGCTTCCTCTCAGCCTCCTTACGCATAAACAAGTGCGGGCGGGCATGTCTTAAGTGTATGTGCCAGGGGCAAGACACTTCCTGTTGGCTCCGTTCTTCATCATGAATTAATCGCATGATTTAATTCACTGGAAATTATCAGGGAAGACCAGGGACACTTGAGGATGTGACCGGCCTTAGGGCACTGAATACATTATTGGGCAACACAATACTATACGAAGCACAGACAAGGATTTCCAAGTGCCGGAAACTTATCAGGTACGTTTTTTATATTGTACATCTTTATTTATATGTAGTAAATTATATATAATTACAGTTATATTTTTATTTCATGGTTTGGGGGTGATTTACACTTGTCCTGATTTGGGTAAGGTGATGAATTTAGCTAAAAAGTGATTTAACCTATTGCTTCTGTTTGAGTCGAAAAAATATCACAGATTTTTCTCTTTCAGTTTTTCATTTTTGACATTTTTTTGCCATGAATAACTCATTAAGGCTAGGGTCACACTTAAATCTAGAATTGCGATCACTGCATCCAGAGCCGGATGCGGTGAATGCAATTGGCTTCTGACAACCAGCAATCCGGGAACCGGATTGCTCAGGATGTGTAATCCTGAGCAATCCGGCTACCGGATAGTTTGCTCATCCCTGCTGCCGCATGATGTGTGTAAAAAGTGTTAATTTTATAATTAAATGTTCCTATAATGTGTCTAGGGGGTGCCCACTCCCCTAGAGACCTTCCACCCACTCAGGTGGGCATATATTGATTTATTCACTTCTGTACAGCAGCCGGCTCCTGTCAGCTGCTTTACAGTTTTATCAATGAAAGCGCTATTGTAGCTATAATATGTGCGCTGTCCGAGGTCCTGAAGCCTTATACAGTAAGATCTATGGGCAGCGCTGCCATTAGATCTACTGTAAATGGCTTCAGGACCTCGGACAGCGCACATACTATAGCTACAATAGCTATAGTATGCACAGCTGTCAGGGGAGCCCGGCGGTTTCATTGATAAAGCTGTACAGCAGGAGGTAGCTGCTGTACAGAAGTGAATAAGTCATTATATGTCCACCTGAGAGGGTGGAAGGACTCTAGGGGGAGTGGGCACCCCCTAGAGACATTATAGGAACATTTAATAATAAAATTAACACTTTTTACACACACAGAACAGTTTGTTGCAGCCGGGATAAGCAAAGTATATGCGGTAACTGCATTGCTCAGGATTACACATCCTGAGCAATCCGGTTCCCGCATTGCGGATATAACAACCGCTCCGAAAACTGCAGCCTGCATGATTTTTCACGCAGGCTGCAGAGCCAGATGCGGAAACCGGATTGCTTGTGAAGCAATCCAGTTTTTATAATGGGCTCCTATGAGGAGTGTTTCCTGATCCGGTTTTGAGCTTTTTAAAAGTTCAAAACCGGATCAGGTTTTTTAAAAAAAAAAAAACGGATGTGTGACACTAGCCTAAGAGAATTTTTGATTTGTGCCAAGCTCAGGAAAGGATGTACACCTCTTTTTAAAGTCATCTTTTGGCGTTAAGTTAATTTTGGGATTTTCAAATTAGATGGGCTTTTCCAAACTCTTAAGGCCCTTTCATCAAATTCAGCTTTTATAAAAAAAAAGCAACATTTTTGGTCAAATATACTTTAGTTACCGCCCTGTAAAGTTTTACTATTTTTGTAAATTTTGTGACATTTTATGGAACATTTCATAGAACATGTGACATTTTGTCTATGAAAACTTAAAATTCATGAATCACGCATAATAGTGCTTAAACCCAGTGTCTGCAAATAAACCTCGCCATCTACTGACCGAAGATGTTAAGAAAGGAGAAAGTGGAGAGAATGACAATAGTAGGAACTGACGAGTGAAGAATTTGTCCCCTAAGGGAGAAGATTGGAGGAGACACTGAGTCAAGTGACAGCTGTGGCTCAGTTAGAAATTAGAGCCGAGAAAAGGAGGAGTTGGTGGTTGAACCTGTAGGAGTATGGTAGGGTGAGCAGCGGAACAGTTTCAGAGGAAGATCAGTTCAAGGGGAAGATCCATCTCCAGGTTGAACAGGCGACACGGCAGTAGCGGAGGGCCGTATTTGGGAGCCGTTGCTTCATGTGTAGATTTACGATACCAAGTGGGGATTGGGGCCGGGCTTCAGGGAACAAAGGCAGTCAGCGTACTCAGTCTTCAAAGTTACCCACCAACAGGGTAGTGTGGTCAGCCACGTTCAGACCTATGTTCTGTTTCATGTTAGTTAGTTGATGATGGTAATAGGCAGGAAAATGACACTGCTGTTTCCTGGTTTGGAAAATTAAGAATAGAATAACGTTGACGGTAACTGTTATTAAATGATATTAGCACAATGCTTATATCCAGTATCTCTGTATTGCTATATCTCTAAAGGTACCTTCACACACGTTTACATCTTTATACTGTGGCTCGCTGTATCTGGTGCGCGACACGTTGTATCTGGTGCGCGGCAAGTTGTATCTGGTGCGAGGCACGTTGTATCTGGTGCGCGGCATGTTGTATCTGGTGCGAGGCACGTTGTATCTGGTGCGCGGCACGGACACATTTCCCATTCATTCTTTGTGAAGCAGCTTTGCCTGATGGTTTAAAGTTTTTCTGCAGATAGAATGGATCTGTGGGAATTTCTCTCTGTGTAACACACTGTATCCAATTCCACAGTTATTACAGTAAACCTATTAGTGCCACCTGGGTTTGCATATCCACAGCGCTGTCCAAGTGAAGACAGATTAGCTCTATCACATGTTATGCCAGAGGGACAGTCTCACGAGGACTCTGCCCTCTGGGAGAAAAGAAAGCGCAGAGTTTTTAATGAGAATATTGTACTTATAATAGCATTCTGTAGCCTAGAGATTTTCCTGTCAAGTCATTTCACATTCTTTTGGCAGCTCATATGAGTTTTACTGCTCACTTAATGGTATTGTAAAACCAAGTCGTAGATAAACACAACCTACACGTATATTACACGCAGGTGCACGCGCCACAAAAAAAAAGTATTACCAGAATTTAGGATGAATTTTGTGACCTTTTATATGCTCGATCACAGCTATTTATTCTTGTGGGAAATAACACATTTCCTGTAGAGTTTAGGAGGCTGAAGGACGCACTAGATATAATACATTGCACTGTGAGCAATGATGGAGCAAAATAGAAAAGTATCCATTAAAGGGAATCTGTCAGCAGTTTTTTTTGCAAATAGGCTGAGGCCACCAACAGAAAGGCCTTATATATGGTATTCTGGAATGCTGTATATGGCTATGTGCCCACCTAGCAGGTTTGGTTGCAGAAATTTCTGCATCAAATCTGCATTTTCTGGCAGGAAAAACGCTAAATTTTAATGTGATTTTGTGTTTTTTTTTGTTGCATTTTTCGGTGCATGTTTTTGCCATGCATTTTTTTTCATATAGTCAATGTGAAAGATTCAGGGAAAGATGCAGATACAGCTGACATGTTGCTTCTTTTTTCTGCAACAAGATCTGCAAGGAAAAAAAACCTAAAATTTGGCACAGTACTTCAGGATTCTCATTGACTTTGTAAAAATCTGCAAGGAAAAACACATTGGCTAGGGTCACACATGCGGCATGTATTTTAAATCCTGATCCGGTTTTGAGCTTTCAAAAAGCTCAAAACAGGATCGGGAAACGCTCCTCATAGGAACCCATTATGGTAACTGGATTGCACTACATGCAATCCGGTTACCGACTCCATATATGCAGCCTGCGCGAAAAATCATGCAGGCTGCAGTTTTCGGAGTGCTTCTGGCAACCACAATGCTGTAACCGCATTGCTCAGGATGTGTAATCCTGAGCAATGCGGTTACAATATACTTTGCTCATCCCTGCTAAGCAAAGTGTTAAATGTTATTAAAACATGAAATATTAATAGTAGCTGTGGGCAACATGTCTCTAGGGGGTGCTCACCCCCCTTAGAGACATGCTGGCCACTCCTGTGGGCATGTCATGGGTGTTAACCCATTTACAGTAAGCCGGCTATTGTCGGCTTTCTACAATTTTATCAATGAAGCCGCGGCTCCTCTGACAGTTGCGCAGATACTGTGCGTAATGTATGTATAGTATCTGCCGCTGTCCGAGGTCCTGTAGGCATTTACATTAGATCTATCGCGGTGCGCTGCCCAACTGTCAGTTGAGCCGCGGCTTCATTGATAAAATTGTAGAAAGCCGACAATAGCCAGCATACTGTAAATGGGTTATTAACCCATGACATGCCCACAGGAGTGGCCAGCATGTCTCTAGGGGGGTGGGCACCCCCCTAGAGACATGTTGCACAAAACTCATGTTACGATTTAATGATTTAGTAAAGAGCTAACACTTTGCTCCGGATTACACATCCGGAGTAATCCGGTTACTGCATTGCGGTTTCCACCACACATTTTTGCTGAAAAATGTGTGTGAAGGCAATTGCATTTACCACATCCGGATCTGGATGCGGTGAACGCATTTGCTTTAACAAATGTGACCCCAGCCATAAAAGAAATGTACAAAATACAGTAAATGTGCACACAGCCTATAGGTTCCCCAGCTGATCTGTATAATGTAAAAACAGATTTTATTATACTCACCTGGGGGCAGTCTGGTCTGATGGTGGTCACTAGTCTTGGTCCAGTGCCACCTTTGATCCTGCAATCACTGCCATCCTCCTCTGCTCCTAGTAGGGCCTACCATTGTGCTCCTATGCATGTGCACTTCTCTCTCCATGTTTTGCGTAAAGTGCTGTAATGTGCGGGGAAAGGTCAAAGAACCCCGGCACATGCGCACTACAGTACTTTGCTCTGCCCTCAACATGGAGAGAGAAGTCAGAAGAGCAATGTAGGAGACTGTGGATGACGTAGGATGCATCAACCACTTGCACAAAAACTACTAGAGAAAAAAGCAGCATCAGAAAACTTACCATCCATGCCAAAAACAGAAACCAAAGGCACTTACAGGATGCAGTCAGAGCCCAATTGTGGAGCAAGCCCAGCTGCTGGCTAATGACTCACCTCTACCAGCAATGTGGGAGGCGAGCTGCCATGCATACACTAGGCCTGCATAGAGCACCATTCACACTGATACATATGATGCAGAGTGTCTGAAAGCTACCCAACCACTCTGCTGCCTGAGCATTGGGCCGCACAGTACGATGCCTCTGCACCACTGGATGAATGGCGCCCCTATGGGCCCAACTGCACCCTGGATGGATAAAAAAGTGCAAAAGTTTTTTATATGATAAATAAAAAACCTTTATAGATGGGATTTTGGTTCATGTGTTGGCCCAAGACATTTAAGCCGGTGACCCACGATCAAGGGATCCCATGCTCACCAGTCCTAACTAAATTGTACAAAAACTACTAGAGAAAAAAGCAGCATCAGAAAACTTACCATCCATGCCAAAAACAGAAACCAAAGGCACTTACAGGATGCAGTCAGAGCCCAATTGTGGAGCAAGCCCAGCTGCTGGCTAATGACTCACCTCTACCAGCAATGTGGGAGGCGAGCTGCCATGCATACACTAGGCCTGCATAGAGCACCATTCACACTGATACATATGATGCAGAGTGTCTGAAAGCTACCCAACCACTCTGCTGCCTGAGCATTGGGCCGCACAGTACGATGCCTCTGCACCACTGGATGAATGGCGCCCCTATGGGCCCAACTGCACCCTGGATGGATAAAAAAGTGCAAAAGTTTTTTATATGATAAATAAAAAACCTTTATAGATGGGATTTTGGTTCATGTGTTGGCCCAAGACATTTAAGCCGGTGACCCACGATCAAGGGATCCCATGCTCACCAGTCCTAACTAAATTGTACAAAAACTACTAGAGAAAAAAGCAGCATCAGAAAACTTACCATCCATGCCAAAAACAGAAACCAAAGGCACTTACAGGATGCAGTCAGAGCCCAATTGTGGAGCAAGCCCAGCTGCTGGCTAATGACTCACCTCTACCAGCAATGTGGGAGGCGAGCTGCCATGCATACACTAGGCCTGCATAGAGCACCATTCACACTGATACATATGATGCAGAGTGTCTGAAAGCTACCCAACCACTCTGCTGCCTGAGCATTGGGCCGCACAGTACGATGCCTCTGCACCACTGGATGAATGGCGCCCCTATGGCCCAACTGCACCCTGGATGGATAAAAAAGTGCAAAAGTTTTTTATATGATAAATAAAAAACCTTTATAGATGGGATTTTGGTTCATGTGTTGGCCCAAGACATTTAAGCCGGTGACCCACGATCAAGGGATCCCATGCTCACCAGTCCTAACTAAATTGTACAAAAACTACTAGAGAAAAAAGCAGCATCAGAAAACTTACCATCCATGCCAAAAACAGAAACCAAAGGCACTTACAGGATGCAGTCAGAGCCCAATTGTGGAGCAAGCCCAGCTGCTGGCTAATGACTCACCTCTACCAGCAATGTGGGAGGCGAGCTGCCATGCATACACTAGGCCTGCATAGAGCACCATTCACACTGATACATATGATGCAGAGTGTCTGAAAGCTACCCAACCACTCTGCTGCCTGAGCATTGGGCCGCACAGTACGATGCCTCTGCACCACTGGATGAATGGCGCCCCTATGGGCCCAACTGCACCCTGGATGGATAAAAAAGTGCAAAAGTTTTTTATATGATAAATAAAAAACCTTTATAGATGGGATTTTGGTTCATGTGTTGGCCCAAGACATTTAAGCCGGTGACCCACGATCAAGGGATCCCATGCTCACCAGTCCTAACTAAATTGTACAAAAACTACTAGAGAAAAAAGCAGCATCAGAAAACTTACCATCCATGCCAAAAACAGAAACCAAAGGCACTTACAGGATGCAGTCAGAGCCCAATTGTGGAGCAAGCCCAGCTGCTGGCTAATGACTCACCTCTACCAGCAATGTGGGAGGCGAGCTGCCATGCATACACTAGGCCTGCATAGAGCACCATTCACACTGATACATATGATGCAGAGTGTCTGAAAGCTACCCAACCACTCTGCTGCCTGAGCATTGGGCCGCACAGTACGATGCCTCTGCACCACTGGATGAATGGCGCCCCTATGGGCCCAACTGCACCCTGGATGGATAAAAAAGTGCAAAAGTTTTTTATATGATAAATAAAAAACCTTTATAGATGGGATTTTGGTTCATGTGTTGGCCCAAGACATTTAAGCCGGTGACCCACGATCAAGGGATCCCATGCTCACCAGTCCTAACTAAATTGTACAAAAACTACTAGAGAAAAAAGCAGCATCAGAAAACTTACCATCCATGCCAAAAACAGAAACCAAAGGCACTTACAGGATGCAGTCAGAGCCCAATTGTGGAGCAAGCCCAGCTGCTGGCTAATGACTCACCTCTACCAGCAATGTGGGAGGCGAGCTGCCATGCATACACTAGGCCTGCATAGAGCACCATTCACACTGATACATATGATGCAGAGTGTCTGAAAGCTACCCAACCACTCTGCTGCCTGAGCATTGGGCCGCACAGTACGATGCCTCTGCACCACTGGATGAATGGCGCCCCTATGGGCCCAACTGCACCCTGGATGGATAAAAAAGTGCAAAAGTTTTTTATATGATAAATAAAAAACCTTTATAGATGGGATTTTGGTTCATGTGTTGGCCCAAGACATTTAAGCCGGTGACCCACGATCAAGGGATCCCATGCTCACCAGTCCTAACTAAATTGTACAAAAACTACTAGAGAAAAAAGCAGCATCAGAAAACTTACCATCCATGCCAAAAACAGAAACCAAAGGCACTTACAGGATGCAGTCAGAGCCCAATTGTGGAGCAAGCCCAGCTGCTGGCTAATGACTCACCTCTACCAGCAATGTGGGAGGCGAGCTGCCATGCATACACTAGGCCTGCATAGAGCACCATTCACACTGATACATATGATGCAGAGTGTCTGAAAGCTACCCAACCACTCTGCTGCCTGAGCATTGGGCCGCACAGTACGATGCCTCTGCACCACTGGATGAATGGCGCCCCTATGGGCCCAACTGCACCCTGGATGGATAAAAAAGTGCAAAAGTTTTTTATATGATAAATAAAAAACCTTTATAGATGGGATTTTGGTTCATGTGTTGGCCCAAGACATTTAAGCCGGTGACCCACGATTTCTGATGCTGCTTTTTTCTCTAGTAGTTTTTGTACAATTTAGTTAGGACTGGTGAGCATGGGATCCCTTGATCGTGGGTCACCGGCTTAAATGTCTTGGGCCAACACATGAACCAAAATCCCATCTATAAAGGTTTTTTATTTATCATATAAAAAACTTTTGCACTTTTTTATCCATCCAGGGTGCAGTTGGGCCCATAGGGGCGCCATTCATCCAGTGGTGCAGAGGCATCGTACTGTGCGGCCCAATGCTCAGGCAGCAGAGTGGTTGGGTAGCTTTCAGACACTCTGCATCATATGTATCAGTGTGAATGGTGCTCTATGCAGGCCTAGTGTATGCATGGCAGCTCGCCTCCCACATTGCTGGTAGAGGTGAGTCATTAGCCAAGCAGCTGGGCTTGCTCCACAATTGGGCTCTGACTGCATCCTGTAAGTGCCTTTGGTTCTGTTTTTGGCATGGATGGTAAGTTTCTGATGCTGCTTTTTTCTCTAGTAGTTTTTGTACAATTTAGTTAGGACTGGTGAGCATGGGATCCCTTGATCGTGGGTCACCGGCTTAAATGTCTTGGGCCAACACATGAACCAAAATCCCATCTATAAAGGTTTTTTATTTATCATATAAAAAACTTTTGCACTTTTTTATCCATCCAGGGTGCAGTTGGGCCCATAGGGCGCCATTCATCCAGTGGTGCAGAGGCATCGTACTGTGCGGCCCAATGCTCAGGCAGCAGAGTGGTTGGGTAGCTTTCAGACACTCTGCATCATATGTATCAGTGTGAATGGTGCTCTGCACACACTGGTTGCCCATGCTCACGACCGTGCTGTTTTTTTTTGATAATTTGTGGTTTTTTGGTTGCATATAACGTGAGCAGGGATCCCTTGATCGATGGTCACTGCTAAATGTCTGGCCAAACATGAACCAAATCGCACATAAAGTTATGTTATGCAAAAGAACTTGCACTATTTTATGCATCCTGGTTCTGTTTGGGCCATAGGCGCATGAATCATCGATGTGCATATGCCATGTTTACTTCTAGTCAGACTGCAGGCCATGTGGTGGGGTTTCGGTAAGCTCCATGAAAAATCATATGTAAGTTGTTGAATAAGCTCTATGCACTCTTTTATGCATGGGCAGTTGGGCCTCCGCACATTGTGTAAGTGGCATTAGGCCACGACTGGCTTAGCTGCAAAGTTTGGGTTGACTCAATACTCTTATGATGCATTGTGATTTTGTTTGCGCCATGGATAGGGTGCTCACATTGCTGATGAGTGATTTTTCTCAGAGTTCTTTGTATCAATTAATTAGGACTGTGTGAGCATGGATCCCTTGATCGTGGGTCACTGGCATGTTGGGCCAACCATGACCAATTCCATCTATAAAGGATTTTTTATTTATCATTAAAAAACTTTTGATTTTTATCCAACCATAGCAGTTGGCCCAATAAGGGCGCCATTCCATCCAGTGGTGCAGAGGCTCGACTGTGCGCCACAATGCACAGCAGGCAAGTGGTTGGTAGCTTTCAGACACTCTGCATCATATGTATCAGTGTGATGGTGCTCTATGCAGGCCTAGTGTATGCATGGCAGCCGCCTCCCACATTGCTGGTGAGGGTGAGTCATTAGCCAGCTAGCTGGGCCTTGCTTCCACAATTGGGCTTGACTGCATTCCTGTAAGTGCACATTTGGTTTAGACTGGTATTTTTGCGATGGATGGTTAATGTTTGCATACTGAATGACCATCTGTTTTTTCTCTAGTAGTTTTTGTACAATTTTAGTTAGACTGGTGAGCATGGGATCCTTGATCGTGGGTCACGGCTTAATGTCTTGGGCCAACACATGAACCAAAATCCCATCTATAAAGGTTTTTTATTTTCATATAAAAAACTTTGGCACTTTTTATCATCCAGGGTGCAGTTGGGCCCATAGGGGCCATTCATCCAGTGGTGCAGAGGCATCGTACTGTGCGGCCCAATGCTCAGGCAGCAGAGTGGTTGGGTAGCTTTCAGACACTCTGCATCATATGTATCAGTGTGAATGGTGCTCTATGCAGGCCTAGTGTATGCATGGCAGCTCGCCTCCCACATTGCTGGTAGAGGTGAGTCATTAGCCAGCAGCTGGGCTTGCTCCACAATTGGGCTCTGACTGCATCCTGTAAGTGCCTTTGGTTTCTGTTTTTGGCATGGATGGTAAGTTTTCTGATGCTGCTTTTTTCTCTAGTAGTTTTTGTACAATTTAGTTAGGACTGGTGAGCATGGGATCCCTTGATCGTGGGTCACCGGCTTAAATGTCTTGGGCCAACACATGAACCAAAATCCCATCTATAAAGGTTTTTTATTTATCATATAAAAAACTTTTGCACTTTTTTATCCATCCAGGGTGCAGTTGGGCCCATAGGGGCGCCATTCATCCAGTGGTGCAGAGGCATCGTACTGTGCGGCCCAATGCTCAGGCAGCAGAGTGGTTGGGTAGCTTTCAGACACTCTGCATCATATGTATCAGTGTGAATGGTGCTCTATGCAGGCCTAGTGTATGCATGGCAGCTCGCCTCCCACATTGCTGGTAGAGGTGAGTCATTAGCCAGCAGCTGGGCTTGCTCCACAATTGGGCTCTGACTGCATCCTGTAAGTGCCTTTGGTTTCTGTTTTTGGCATGGATGGTAAGTTTTCTGATGCTGCTTTTTTCTCTAGTAGTTTTTGTACAATTTAGTTAGGACTGGTGAGCATGGGATCCCTTGATCGTGGGTCACCGGCTTAAATGTCTTGGGCCAACACATGAACCAAAATCCCATCTATAAAGGTTTTTTATTTATCATATAAAAAACTTTTGCACTTTTTTATCCATCCAGGGTGCAGTTGGGCCCATAGGGGCGCCATTCATCCAGTGGTGCAGAGGCATCGTACTGTGCGGCCCAATGCTCAGGCAGCAGAGTGGTTGGGTAGCTTTCAGACACTCTGCATCATATGTATCAGTGTGAATGGTGCTCTATGCAGGCCTAGTGTATGCATGGCAGCTCGCCTCCCACATTGCTGGTAGAGGTGAGTCATTAGCCAGCAGCTGGGCTTGCTCCACAATTGGGCTCTGACTGCATCCTGTAAGTGCCTTTGGTTTCTGTTTTTGGCATGGATGGTAAGTTTTCTGATGCTGCTTTTTTCTCTAGTAGTTTTTGTACAATTTAGTTAGGACTGGTGAGCATGGGATCCCTTGATCGTGGGTCACCGGCTTAAATGTCTTGGGCCAACACATGAACCAAAATCCCATCTATAAAGGTTTTTTATTTATCATATAAAAAACTTTTGCACTTTTTTATCCATCCAGGGTGCAGTTGGGCCCATAGGGGCGCCATTCATCCAGTGGTGCAGAGGCATCGTACTGTGCGGCCCAATGCTCAGGCAGCAGAGTGGTTGGGTAGCTTTCAGACACTCTGCATCATATGTATCAGTGTGAATGGTGCTCTATGCAGGCCTAGTGTATGCATGGCAGCTCGCCTCCCACATTGCTGGTAGAGGTGAGTCATTAGCCAGCAGCTGGGCTTGCTCCACAATTGGGCTCTGACTGCATCCTGTAAGTGCCTTTGGTTTCTGTTTTTGGCATGGATGGTAAGTTTTCTGATGCTGCTTTTTTCTCTAGTAGTTTTTGTACAATTTAGTTAGGACTGGTGAGCATGGGATCCCTTGATCGTGGGTCACCGGCTTAAATGTCTTGGGCCAACACATGAACCAAAATCCCATCTATAAAGGTTTTTTATTTATCATATAAAAAACTTTTGCACTTTTTTATCCATCCAGGGTGCAGTTGGGCCCATAGGGGCGCCATTCATCCAGTGGTGCAGAGGCATCGTACTGTGCGGCCCAATGCTCAGGCAGCAGAGTGGTTGGGTAGCTTTCAGACACTCTGCATCATATGTATCAGTGTGAATGGTGCTCTATGCAGGCCTAGTGTATGCATGGCAGCTCGCCTCCCACATTGCTGGTAGAGGTGAGTCATTAGCCAGCAGCTGGGCTTGCTCCACAATTGGGCTCTGACTGCATCCTGTAAGTGCCTTTGGTTTCTGTTTTTGGCATGGATGGTAAGTTTTCTGATGCTGCTTTTTTCTCTAGTAGTTTTTGTACAATTTAGTTAGGACTGGTGAGCATGGGATCCCTTGATCGTGGGTCACCGGCTTAAATGTCTTGGGCCAACACATGAACCAAAATCCCATCTATAAAGGTTTTTTATTTATCATATAAAAAACTTTTGCACTTTTTTATCCATCCAGGGTGCAGTTGGGCCCATAGGGGCGCCATTCATCCAGTGGTGCAGAGGCATCGTACTGTGCGGCCCAATGCTCAGGCAGCAGAGTGGTTGGGTAGCTTTCAGACACTCTGCATCATATGTATCAGTGTGAATGGTGCTCTATGCAGGCCTAGTGTATGCATGGCAGCTCGCCTCCCACATTGCTGGTAGAGGTGAGTCATTAGCCAGCAGCTGGGCTTGCTCCACAATTGGGCTCTGACTGCATCCTGTAAGTGCCTTTGGTTTCTGTTTTTGGCATGGATGGTAAGTTTTCTGATGCTGCTTTTTTCTCTAGTAGTTTTTGTACAATTTAGTTAGGACTGGTGAGCATGGGATCCCTTGATCGTGGGTCACCGGCTTAAATGTCTTGGGCCAACACATGAACCAAAATCCCATCTATAAAGGTTTTTTATTTATCATATAAAAAACTTTTGCACTTTTTTATCCATCCAGGGTGCAGTTGGGCCCATAGGGGCGCCATTCATCCAGTGGTGCAGAGGCATCGTACTGTGCGGCCCAATGCTCAGGCAGCAGAGTGGTTGGGTAGCTTTCAGACACTCTGCATCATATGTATCAGTGTGAATGGTGCTCTATGCAGGCCTAGTGTATGCATGGCAGCTCGCCTCCCACATTGCTGGTAGAGGTGAGTCATTAGCCAGCAGCTGGGCTTGCTCCACAATTGGGCTCTGACTGCATCCTGTAAGGTTTCTGTTTTTGGCATGGATGGTAAATCAACCACTTGCAGCAGAGGAGGATGTCGGCGACCTTAAGAAGAAAGAAGGTGCCCGACTGAGACCAGTAAGGCTAGGTTCACATCATGATTTTCATAGCATTATAACGCAATAAGTTTTGCAGTACATTAACACAAAGAAATGCAAGCATTTGGTTGTACTAACGCACCCGTACACTTCTATTGTAAAACGCAGTCAAACGTTGATGTTGCCGGCAACATTCTCTGCGTGCTTGGGATAAACCACATTTTGCATTGCGATTGACTGCGTTTAACAATAGAAGTTTATGGCTGCATTAACGCAATCAAACGCCTGTATTTCATTGCATAAGTGCAGCTGCAAAATGCATTGGGTTCAAACGCAATGAAAAACATTATGTGAACCTAGCCTAACACACATTGGACTGGACCGCACCCCAGGTGAATATAATATAAGCTGTTTATATAGATCGGCCTGGAGATTTGTATACAGTATTTCAGAATAGTGCCGTATATATAAGGCTGTACTGGTGGTGGACGCAGCTTATATACGAAAAAAACTGGTGATCAGTTCCCTTTACAAACATGTTACTGTTTTGTGTATGCAGCTCTTATGCAAACCTACAGTTGTGGCCAAAAGTATTGACACCCCTGCAATTCTGTCAGATAATACTCAGTTTCTTCCTGAAAATGATTGCAATCACAAATTCTTTGGTATTATTATCTTCATTTAATTTGTCTTCAATGAAAAAACACAAAAAGAATTGTCCTAAAGCCAAATTGGATATAATTCCACACCAAACATAAAAAAGGGGGTGGACAAAAGTATTGGCACTGTTAGAAAAATCATGTGATGCTTCTCTAATTTGTGTAATTAACAGCACCTGTAACTTACCTGTGGCACCTAACAAGTGTTGGCAATAACTAAATCACACTTGCAGCCAGTTTACATGGATTAAAGTTGACTCAACCTCAGTCCTGTGTCCTTGTGTGTACCACATTGAGCATGGGAGAAAAGAAAGAAGACCAAAGAACTGTCTGAGGACTTGAGAAACCAAATTGTGAGGAAGCATGAGCAATCTCAAGGCTACAAGTCCATCTCCAAAGACCTGAATGTTCCTGTGTCTACCGTGCGCAGTGTCATCAAGAAGTTTAAAGCCCCATGGCACTGTGGTTAACCTCCCTAGATGTGGACGGAAAAGAAAAATTGCCGAGAGATTTCAACGCAAGATTGTGCGGATGGTGGATAAAGAACCTCAACTAACATCCAAACAAATTCAAGCTCCCCTGCAGTCCGAGGGTACAACAGTGTCAACCTGTACTATCCATTTGGCGTCTGAATGAAAAGGGACTGTATGGTATGATACCCAGGAAGACCCCACTTCTTACCCCGAGACATAAAAAAGCCAGGCTGGAGTTTGCCAAAACTTACCTGAGAAAGCCTACAACGTTTTGGAAGAATGTTCTCTGGTCAGATGAGACAAAAGTAGAGCTTTTTGGGCAAAGGCATCAACATAGAGTTTACAGGAGAAAAAAAAAGGCATTCAAAGAAAAGAACACGGTCCCTACAGTCAATCATGGCGGAGGTTCCCTGATGTTTTGGGGTTGCTTTGCTGCCTCTGGCACTGGACTGCTTGACCGTGTGCATGGCATTATGAAGTCTGAAGACTACCAACAAATTTTGCAGCATAATGTAGGGCCCAGTGTGAGAAAGCTGGGTCTCCCTCAGAGGTCATGGGTCTTCCAGCAGGACAATGACCCAAAACACACTTCAAAAAGCACTAGAAAATGGTTTGAGAGAAAGCACTGGAGACTTCTAAGGTGGCCAGCAATGAGTCCAGACCTGAAACCCATAGAACACCTGTGGAGAGATCTAAAAATGGCAGTTTGGAGAAGGCACCCTTCAAATATCAAATATATTTTGATATTTGATATATATGATATATATCAAATATCAACGACTTGGAGCAGTTTGCCAAAGAAGAATGGTCTAAAATTCCAGCAGAGCATTGTAAGAAACTCATTGATGGTTACCGGAAGCGGTTGATCGCAGTTGTTTTGGCTAAAGGTTGTGCAACCAAGTATTAGGCTGAGGGTGCCAATACTTTTGTCTGGCCCATTTTTGGAGTTTTGTGTGAAATGAACAATGTTTTGCTTTTTGCTTCATTCTCTTTTGTGTTTTTTCATTGAAGACAAATTAAATGAAGATAATAATACCAAAGAATTTGTGATTGCAATCATTTTCAGGAAGAAACTGAGTATTATCTGACAGAATTGCAGGGGTGTCAATACTTTTGGCCACAACTGTATGTGACTTCATGGTTGTCTAAAGCCCCAGTCACACATAACGATATCGTTAGAGAGATTGTAGTAACTGTGACGTTACACCGATCTCTCCAGCGATATCGTTCTGTGTGACACTTTGCAGCGATCAGGCCCCTGCTGTGAGGTCGCTGATCGCTGCAAAGTGCTGTGGGTCATTTTTTGATCGTTGGTTTCCCGCTGGTCAGCACGCATCGCTGCGTGTGACCGCAAGAAACCAGCGATCAGTGACCTCAGAGGGCTGGTTACTATGGTAAACACCGGGTATCCAGGCAGACTGCCTAGATATCCGGCGTTTACCATGGTTACCAGCGTCCTCCCTGCTTAGCACTGCCGGTAAGCAGGGAGAACGCTGGTAACTATGATAAACAGCGGGTATCTAGGCAGTGAGCGCTGCCTGGATACTGCGCTGTTTATCATAGTTACCAGCGTTCTCCCTGCTTAGCGCTGCCTATAAGCAGGGCTAAGCAGGGAGCGATGTGGGAGGTGGCTCACATGGCCTGATCGCTGGGGAGATCTGCCTGTTTGACAGCTTCCCAGTGATCAGGTAACGACGCTCCAGCGATCCCGGCAGGTCGTTATCGCTGTCGGGATCGTTGGAGCGATCGTTATGTGTGACAGCACCTTAAGGATGTCCATACACCCATGGGTAGGTTCATACCACAGTATAAAATATCAGTCTGATTTTCATGCAGAAAAGTGGGACGATTTTTTTCTCACTCATCGTCCGTGTGCAGTCCATGTGTTTTATATTTTACTAGGCAGCAATAAATAATTTACAGGACCATTCAGAGTTTCCAATGCTACAGCATTGTAAAGTGCCCGTAAAAATTGGATGCCGTAACATAAATGATTAATAGCTGCTACTGTATAAATGATGGACAGCACATGGATGACGAGTGAGAAACAAATCATCCCAATTTTCTGTATGAAAATTGGATTGATTTTTTTATACTGTCGTGCGGTGAGCCTATGCAAAAAATTGGGGCAATTTGTTTTCTCATGTGTCATCCGTGTGCAGTTATTAACCGACTACAGCATCATTTACAGTTTCCAATGTTACAGAGTTGTATTCTATCCATAAAAATAAAATGCCATATTGTTACGTTTGACTTTTTCTTGCACCCATTGGCTTGAATCGGAGAGTTTCATCCAATCTCAGAGCTAAATTACAGCATGCTGTGATTTGTTTTCACAGATCCTGTAAGTGAAAAGTGTGGTGGTGTGGGGCAGGTGCTTTATGACCTGCAGCCTAACTTTCCACCACGGACTAGGAACACAGTTGTCATACTAGGACTGGTGACTTTGACTGTGAGGGAAATATATTTACCCATGAGTCCGCGACGACCAGACCGAACCCGTGGGTGAGGTACCACATTACTACTGAGAGAAGGGCCTGAAAGGACTTTGACGCAGCAACACAGAAACACTACCTGAGCTGCACAGTTTGAGTTACCCGGAGCAGTGCTGAAGTGTAAATTTTGTGAACTGTACTGAAAGAACTGTAAACTTTGAACTTTTGTCCTGGAAAGACCTAAAGTAAACACTTGCCTGAGACTGTTTACTTGCAGCGCCGTAGAAAAGTCTCACCTGAGGAGTCACAGACTGTCATCTCTGCACACTGACCTGGGGACTCCCAGCCCTACCCGGAGAGGGCTTACCATCCACGCTGCCCCAAGTCACCGTCCCCAGTAGGAATACGGCGGCGGCGGTTCTGCTAACCACATACCCCGGGTAGCGTCACGGCAAATCCCCTTTAAATACCCCCTTTTTGGACTGATCCCAGGCTACGGGACCGGGTCACGACTACCGTGATACCCCAGAGAGAGAGCACCGGCCCGGCTCCCGAGTACTCCATAGCCTGGGGTGCATCAAAAAGAATCAGTCATCTGCACTGCTCATTGACCAACATAGGTCACTGTGCTATCCAAATAAAAAAATCAGATAGCATACGGCTAATTTATATGATCTTCTGCTAGATAGTCATGTATAGCTCCTGACTATCCCAAGCTGAGCCAGACACCTCTTGATATGACCCTCTATCCTGAGACTGAAATAACTACATTTCACACATATACTTGTAGCTACCCTAACCGGTGCCCTCAACATCCTCTGAACTGTGAGATTAGAATCGCAAGAGAGACATGGCTTAGGGCCTTTTCACATCAGCGGTAAGTGCTGATCGCGGCAGTTGCAGTGAAAAAAACGCAACTGCCGCGGTTACCGCATAACGGCCGCACTTGCTGTTCACCTGCGGCAAGCCCCATGCACTGTCTATGGGGGCTTGCGGTAAGTGTGCGGCAGGTGCTGCAAGTGCGGTTTCGGCACTTGCGGCAAATGTGGCCGCGAAAAAAACGCGGCTGACCGCGTTTTTTTCGCGGGCGCATGGCAAGTCGCCTCCCACACCTTGTTGTAGGTTGAGGCGATTTATTAGCCTGCACCTGGGCTTGCTTCACATAGTGGGGTCTGACTGCATCCTGCAAGTGCTTGTTGGTTTTTGATTTTGGCATCAATGGTAAGACTTTTCTGATGCTGCTTTTTTCTAGTAGTTTTTGTATAGTTTTGGAGGGTAAAATTAGGGGCCTCAGCTTATACTCGGGTCGGCTTATACTCGAGTAAGTTGTGGGCAGTCCTGATTTCTTGGGGTAGAGCATTCCAGAGAATTGGTGCAGCTCTGGAAAAGTCTTGGAGCCAGGAAATGGAGGTTCGGATTAGTGCAGATGTTATTCTAAAGTCACTCCCAGAGCGAAGAGAACAGGTGGGGTGATAGACAGAGATGAGGGTAGAGAGGTAGGGAGGTGCTGCACCGTGAAGAGCTTTGTGGGTGAGAACAAGCAATTTAAATTTAATCCTATAGTGTATGGGCAGCCAGTGTAATGAATGGCACAGAGTGGAAGCATCCGATTAACGGTTAGCCAGATAGGTGACTCTGGCTGCTGCATTAAGGATGGACTGTGGAGAGGGGAAAGCCTAGTTAGAGGGAGGAAATTAATAGAGGGTTGCAATAACAGTGAGGATCAGGCATGTATGGTTTAGTGTTCCATGGTGAGAAGGATTCTGGAGATATTTTCAGGTGCAAGCGACAGCGTGAGAGATTGTATATGGGTGAGAAGTTCAGTGTACATCAAACACGAGACAGCAACTGCTGATGGCGTATCGTGTGTCCACACGAGAGAGAGAGTCGATTAGGAGGTTGCAGAGGTGGAGCAGAAGAAGTTCAGTTTGAAAGTAGTTCAGTAGAGCGGATGTACTGGAGACTGCGGTTAGACAGTCATGTGTCTTTAGAGCGGTAAGGTAGGGATGAAGTGTAAATTGTTCATCACATGAGATGGTAAGAAATCCATCGCTGATGTCTGTCGATCAGGCAGTGTAGAGGAGAAGAGGAGGCCAGGAAACCTGAGGACTCATGTGTGGGAGAAGGCGATCAGAGATGTTCTCATGAGCACAGTGGTGAGAATGTATAGGATGTGAACGAAAGACAGCATCAAGACTCCAAATCGAGCCTGCTGTCTAGGCATTATTTTGGTGCTGCACACCGAGAGGGAGATGTCAGATTTAGGCAGGTTAGTGAAGGGCGGGATCATAAGAAGTACAGTTTTGGAATGAGTGGTTGGAAAGATAGGAATAGAACCAGAAGAGAGCAGTATCCTTTATGCCGATGGAGTGCAGCATAGAGAGTAGGCGATGATGGTCGACAGTGTCAAAGGCTGCAGAGAGATCAAGAAGAATAAGCAGACAGTGTTCCCCATTACGTTTTGTCTTCAGAAAGTCATTGGTCACTTTGATGAGGCGAGTATCTGTAGAGTGAAGGGGATGGAAACCAGACTGTAATGGGTCTAGAAGAGAGTGAGTGGATAGAAAAAACCTCACCAAAAAATTGCCAGGTAAATATCCATTGCCCTGAGCAGTAGGCTGCTAGCTCCTCTGAAAGGCAACACAGGTGTCTGTATACTGGTGCTCAATCACCTGCAACCCACAGATGGGGGCGGTTGTGGCACCAGCGTACGGCCATGCTGTCAGGGAGGTGACTGGTGGCATTTAAGGTACCTTTACACGCGGCAACTTTTCTAGGAATTTCAGTGGCAACTTACTGGTTGCAGTGAAATCATGGAGACGTTCCATTTGTACATAGCAACAAGATAGAACAATGTGTCCATGATTTCAATGCAACCAGTAAGTTGCCAGTGAAATTCTAGAAAAGTTGCCACGTGTAAAGTACCCTTATAGACACAAGGTTACCAGAGGGCTCTGCGACTCAGGTACATGTGTAGGCATAGTGTCAGAGCAGCCTATTGTTCACACCCTGCTATTAGATCAGGCGGGTTGCTCCGCACTGATTATATGCATCACAAATGACAGATGCCCCCAGAGGGCCCAGCCTCAAACTGCAGATAAAAAAAATGTGCAACAAAACACTAAAGATGAAATGTGGGGTGTTAGTGGATATTCGTGGGCTTGGGCAGCACTGAGCGGAAAAAGAAGATCCAGCCCCTGTCCTCCTTAGCTCTGGGAAAGGGCAGCTCCAGCAGTGATGAAACTCCGCCTAGGGGTGAGTCGGCCGACAACGAGAAGGATCGGCGACGTGTATGGTGAAGAAAAGGACAACTGCACCACGAAGAGAGCGGAGATAGAGGCTCTGGTGCATGGTGGTCACCTGGGGGGAGCCTGAGATGGCCCGGCTGTGGAGGGGGCAGGAGAAAGTTCCCGTTGTGCAAAGGATGGCATGCAGCTGCTTGATGTCTTGGGGAGTTAGAACGCCGGCTGGTGCAAACCCACATATGAGATTCCGTAAAGGAACTGAGGCTCCCCAAGGGCCGTGGGATACTCGAGACCGGGGTGCTGCAGTCTCTAGAAGAATTCACAGGGGTCATGACCCAGTCCCATGGCCAGGGTTCAGCTGAAAAGAGTAGGGGCCTTTCTGGCATTGTTGAGAGAGGGTTTACATGCAAGGAGATTTTGTGACGCCACCCGTGGTGTGTGGCTAGAGATGGCCACCGCTTCTGCAGAACCTCCGAGGATGATGGACGGGCGGCTAGGAAGGAGTGGCTGTCCACGGCAGACTCATTGTTTTGTAGTTTTCTCAGTCCTTTTACTGGAGCAGATGTTAATAATAGCTGTCCACAGAGTCTTTGAGAGCAACTCGGGGTTTCTTCCCATCCAGTTGGGTCTTTCGGCTCCCTTACTGCACCCAGAGTATTGGCTCCTGTCAGCTGCTTAAGCTAGGCTGCCAGCCTTGTCTCTTCCTGCGAGGTAATGGTATGATAGGCAACTCGAGTCCTTTCTTTCTACCCTGTTCCGGGTGTCAGCCCTGAACTCTCTATGTTGCTGTGTCTGTGGGTACAGTGTGGCTGAGGGACCTGGAATCCCCACCTTCCTACTTCCGGCCTACTCCCTGTCCAACAGCTGCTCCTTCACCCCAATTACACCGCCGCCCTCCGCCTCCCTCCCCTCCTTTGAGGAGCACTCCGTCCGCATCTTCTCCCCCTGCAACCTCAAGCTGGCTGTCATCTCCCATGAGCTCTGCCCGAGAGCTGACATCACATGATGTCGGGACACTGAGCCTGTATACAGGGCAGGCACCAGATCCCGCCCTGTGTGACCTTATGCTTAATGCAGGCTGCAGGGCTGGGAATCTGGAGGAAGGAACTGGTGCAGTCATACTGTTCCCTCTTCACCAGATTCCCAGCCCCGCAGCAACATAAAGCATAAGGCCTTAAAGCGCGGGATCAAGTGCCTGCCCTATACGCAGGCGCGTGTCCCGACTAGTGATGGGTGAACCTCCCCGTGTTCTGGATTGGCGGGTTCGTCCGAATTTTTTGAAAAGTTCGAGCTCGGGGCCAGAGATAATGTAAACTTGCATCCGAATACCAAACTTGGATTTTATAGATATGGGATGGGCGGTGGGGGGGCTGTAAAATAAACATAAAACTAATAATAAACATTATAATTATATTTACTAGTCTCTCGACATGTCCTCCCATCGCGCTGTCTCCTGGCTGCATCTACTTCCGGAGCCGCTCATTAACTTCCGGGGTTATTCACTCCACTGTTCGTCAGCAGTGTACGGGCGGTGACATCAGTGTTCATCCGAGTTCATGGCCCAGCCATAAACTCGGGTGAACTCTGACTGTCACTGCAGTATCAGCCTGCTTCTCGCTTTGCATAGACACTTGTCTATACAAAGCGATGTAGCAAAGCTGACATTGCTATCCTTTTGGACTATGTCAGACAGAGGATTTTTTTAAATAATAAAGATGGAGTCTCTAAATGTTTTTTTTTTGCTTTGTTTCTAAAAAAAATTCTCTGTGTTGTGTCTTTCTCTATCTTTACTAGAAATTCATGGTGGACTTGTCTAATATTGGCGAGACATCATGAATTTCGGGCTTAGAGCCAACTGATAATACAAAGCAGGCCCTAACCTCTTTATTAAGTGATCCACCCGGCACCAGGGCCGATGGAAGAGCAGGATACAGCATCAGAAGGTGGTGCTTGTACGAACACACCATTGTTTGGGATGGCTGAGACTGCAACTCGCAGCAGGGGCAGAAAGCTTGGGCCACCCTGAGCTCGAGATTCCAGCCCCAGCTGCATAGTTGTACCTGGTGGACAAAAAAATAGGGCGAGGCCCATGTCGTGCTTTTCAATTATTTCATGAAATTCATAATATAATTAAAAAAAGGGCTACCGTGTAATTTTGTTTTCAGCCAAGTTGGGGGCAGCCCATACCTGCCTGCCATATCTGGCTGGCATACAAAAATATGGTGAAGCCCACATCAAATTTTTTTTCTAATAATTCATTAAAAAATAAAAAAAAATTACAAATAAAAACATAAACACATTTAGGGACTGCATCTTTATTAAACCCTCGACCCTCATCTCTGTGCTGAAGACTCTCGGCTCTGCTTCATCAGAGACCATGTGGAAAAGCAAGGCTTTTATCCTCTAGGTCCCTGAGGGAGCCTGAAGCACTGAGGCATCATAAGGGGGGTAACTCAGTTCACCTGAGGACAGCACAGTCATGCCACCTGAGCTATCCTTGGGGGACCCCAGTGTCTCCCGGTTAAAATACTGCAGATTGCACTCCTTACTCCACTGTTGTCAGAAGATTCCACCAAAAAGCATGAGATCTGTGGCAAAAATCGTGGAAAAAACATTGATGTTTTTGTGCTTTTTTTTGGCCCAGGAAATGCAGATGCACACCTTGGATACAGTGCATGCAGTTTCAAGCCTAAATAGCACCAAAAAACATGAAATATGCAGCAAAAACATTGTGGGTTTTGCCATAGGTTTCATGCTTTTTGGTGCAATTTAGGCCTGAAACCTCATGCACTATGTCCAAGGTGTTCATCTGCTTCTCCTTGGCCAAAAAAAGCATAACAACTGTGACTTTTTCCCAAGGTTTTCAGGTGTGGACCAAGGGGGCCCATAAACATCTTACATTCCTGCCCCCTCATACTTCTGAATGGTCAGGGGGCATGGCGGCCGACCCCATGGTCACACTACAATCTTGCCCCTGATATACCATCCTATGTAATCTATGCACAGGGGTGTTCTCTCTTCAAGTAGTAATCATGTCACAAAGCAGATATAAATACATGCTGTGACTTCTTCATTTCAATAATATGATGGTGCATAATGTGTACTGTCATGTATCAGGCTAGGCAAATGGAGTCCATGGAGCTTCGTTTAAGAGTTTCAAACATGGGACTAGCCAGATTTGGCTAGTCCCGTGTTTGAGATTCTTAAATGAGGTCCATGGATTCCATTTGCATATTCAAATTCCCAGGGGCAATGCACCATGAATTTCACTGTGTTTGAGCGCTTTAGCCAGCTGCTCACAGTGTTTTCTCAACTGGTCTCCCTGAGGTCAGTGAAGCTTTGTGATGTATCAGGCTAGGAGCAGAGGCAAAGCACTGCATTGATTGGTTCAGCATTGCCATGGTCTCACCTCACCCATATCAACTTGGTAGCTTCCAGTTCCCTGAAACTTTAGCACTCTGCATGACTGAATTTCTCTGTCCTTGAGGAAGGAGAGCTGAGGAGCAGATATGATCTTATTGATATATAAGCAATCTATATATCCTAGAACTGTAGTGAACAGCTGTGCTTCATCATATAGCAGTGCAGGGACAGAACAACATTATCTCCCCATATTTCCCATTTAAAACATAATCTTTTTGCTGTCTGTTGCATATTGCAGTAAAAGATATTTTATCTGTTACCCTATACCATGATAGTATCATGGCGCGGCCTGTGACTTGTAGGTTTAGCAGATGACCTTATTTACCCTATGTCACAGTTTACACAGTGAACTAGAACAATCACATGAGTATTATTTTTTTTCTATTTTAATAAACCACTTTTCAAGTTCATTTTGGCTAAACATTGTACATGAGCTATTACATGAAGGTTTTGGAAAGTAATTAAATGTAATCCTTTGTACCTTGGAAATTTTAGGTGCTTTACTAAAATTTGAGTCTTGTTCTGGAAGCCCCAGGAAATACCTAAAGTGAAAGGTGCAGTGATTTGGCAGACATCCCACGAAGAGACGGCATTTCTATTTAAAGGAAGCGTGATATGAGCACACAATCTCATCAGACCAGTATACCTCTTATGGCGGTTACACTTGCATATCGTAGTACGATTTCAAGATAAATCACTGTTCAATCGTTGAGCGTATCGTTCTGCTTTATGGTGAACGTCAATACGATGCAGAACAATGTCATGCTATCGGGATTGAATGAGCGTGCTATTCAATGCCGATATTGAAGGAGATTGGAGTCGATCGTGCTGGTAAACGCACACTACATGCGATTGAAACGTCACCCATTACTCCATTTTAATGGCGATCCTGTGGCGTAGACATCGCAGGACGTTGTATCCGATATCGCACGTTAAACATCAATGCGAGCTGGAAAACTGCACTAATTCCCTCCCCGCCATGATTGCGATATCGAAACGATATTAAGCGTAACCACATTAAGTTTGGAATTGCTTTTCACCTCCCCCCACCTTCTCCTAAACCCCATAACTTTACATTTAGTCTCGATATAGCCGTTTGTGAACTTGTTTTTGCAAGACGAATTATTATTTTCATGACACCATTATTGTCACCAAATAATGTATGGAAAATTGGGGGAAAAAAAATCCAATTGATGTGAAATGGTGACACCCCCGACAATGTTGTAAGATGGTCCTTGCAGCATCATTCAGGTTAGTCCGATTATGGAGACATCGAACTTACACTTTTTTGTGTAAGTGGTGAAAAAAAGGAAGTTTGCAAAAAAAATAAATAATGTTTTTTGTTGCTGTTCTTAAAACCTTTAAATTGTTTATTTTTCCATTGACCGAGCTGTGGAAGTTTTTTTTCTGCATTAACGTAAAATTTGGTAAAACATTTTGATGGATGCTTTTACTGCATTTTTTGGAATCCCATCATGGCATTTTTTTTTTTGCTATTTCAACACTCACTGTATGGGATAAATATTTTTATTAGTTTGGGTAATTAGACATGCAGCAGTACTAAAAATGTAATTTTTAAGCTTTTTTTTTACAATTCTCTATTTACATTGGAACAAAGTTTTTTTTTTTTTTTTATGTTTCTTAAATTTTTAATAAGTAGAGGTGAGGGAATTGATCCTCCGGGCCATAGTCCAATGCTGAGATCAACATTCCTTAGCAACATGAAGGAGGCTCTGCAAATTTCTTCCTACGCGCCTGCACTTCCACCTCCATTTCCGATTGGCTAGCTTGGCAACTCAATAGCGTTATAGTGTAATATGAAATAGATAACCTCCAATGGTCTGATTTTTTTGTAGATCTCACACAGAAGGCTTTTGCTGGCTTCACACTACTTTTTTACTATCCTGTCCTGTTCGTTTTTTAAACGAACAGAACAGGATTGTTTTTGGCCCCCATGTATCCCTATGGCACCGAATTAGCCCTATTTTGCCATCCGGTTTTGTGAATCCGGTACAGGATTCGTTTTTGTCCTGTTTTTACTGGTCCCAAAAACGATGCCTGCAGCATTTTTGGGCTCCGATGACAAAACAGGACAGAAACAAATCCTGTTCTTTCCGGCACACTTAACATGGGGGCCTATGGCCACCGGATCCGGGAAACAACAGAATCGTTTCCCAGATCCGGTGCCAGGGTACAGAGCATGCGCAGAACAGGTGCGCTGCTCTGTAGACTGTACACATGGTAAATCTGTCTAATATCACTGTAGCAGTGTATCTATATACACTGTTAAAGTGATATTAAATATAAGGATGTTAAAAATAAAAAATCATAAACACTGACCTTCCGGCGACAACGAGTGTCCCACGCTGAATCTCCCGGCCATTCAAGGACCTGGCATGATGTCACTGGGAGGCCTGGCAACCCAATCACATGACCACATCAGCGCTAGTTTTAATTAGTGCTGATGCGGTCATGTGACTGGTTTGCCCCGCCCCCCCAGTGACATCATGCAAGTCCTCAAATGCCAGGAGATTCAACGTAGGACATTCAGAAGTCGCCGGAAGGTGCGTATTTATGATTTTTTATTTTTAATTAGGCAGGGCCAGGGGTACTTGTTGCCGGACCAGTTTTTACGGTTCTTTTTGGGGGTGTCAAGGTGGCCACCCAGCTCCAATGACCCTGGCGGTATCAATTAAAAGTTCAGT
This sequence comes from Allobates femoralis, assembly GCA_033576535.1. Taxonomy (NCBI): domain Eukaryota; kingdom Metazoa; phylum Chordata; class Amphibia; order Anura; family Aromobatidae; genus Allobates; species Allobates femoralis. The sequence continues at coordinate 55,290,051 of JARQOC010000001.1, read as the reverse complement.
TGATGGGGGAATAAAGGAAAGGGCTATTCATGACCCCACCTGCGGTGTGCAGCCAGGTGTGTCCGCCGCTGCTTCAGAACCTCTGGGGACAGTGACCGGCAGCTCAGATGGTTTCGCTCCCCACAGGTGGAGCGCAGTCCCCAGGGCAGCGGGAATGGGAAGTCAGTTCGTACCTTGACAGATGTTATATCGGTCATCAGCACACCAGTGTTTCATGCGGTCTTTGCGGCCGGTGGTCCTCCACTAAGAAAAGTCTCACACACCACTGCTGGATTTCCGTTACTTTTACTCAGTTGTTTCAGCAGGCCCGGTTGTTTTACCTTGCCAAGCTCCGGTTCAGTGTTGTTGCCAGAACTGGAACAGTGCAGTTGAGCCTCTTTTGGTGTTCCTGTCTCTCTCGGGTTGTCTCTTTCTTACTCTTTTCTGGGTGTTCCTTTCTCTGGTGGTCCCTCAGCATTATAAGCTAGTCTTTCCACTCCTCTTAGTGCCTCTGCACACAGAGCTCAGGTACAGACAGCCATGGGCTCACTGTACCGCTCTCCAGTACTGCTCCCTAGTTCAGCCGCCTTTTCCAAGTTGAGCCAGGTGTTTAGCTGCAGCTCCTATTAGGAACTCGGGGCCTATGTTTCAACGGTCGGGCTCACAGCATCTGCACCGTGTTCAGGGCAGGTTCCCTGTGTCGTCCACCAGCCCTTCTGTACTCTCGCCAGATATGGTGTACGGGAATCTACGTCTCGTTCCGTACCCCGAGGGCTCTGTTCTCCTCCACACCCATTGGTCATTCCCTCCTTCACACTCACAAACACTCGCCCATCACAGCATAGTCCGACCTATCACACATCCAGAAATCTACAGGCCATCAACCCTCATACATTCACAGACTCTCTTCTCTCATCACTGTCCCCAATCTCCTCCTTCTCCTGCCCCAATCTGGCTGTGAATTACTACAATGAGACTCTCAAAAGTAGCCTGGACCAAGTAGCGCCCCTCACCCTCAGAACCTCCAAACACCGAGTTAAACAGCCCTGGCTCACATCACAAACTCGATTCCTCCAGCGATGCTCGAGGAATGCCGAACGCCTATGGAGGAAAACTCGCTCACCAGGAGACTTCATCCATTATAAATTCATGCTAAAAACCTACAACTCTGCCCTTCACCTCGCCAAACAGACCTACTTCACCACCCTGATCTCCTCACTAGCCAATAACTCAAAGAAACTCTTTGACACCTTTCACTCTCTCCTCAGTCCGAAAGTGCAAGCTCCTATCACTGACCTCTGTGCTGATGATCTGGCCTCTTACTTCACAGAGAAAATAGAAAACATCCGTCAGGAAATCAGCTCCCAACCTTCAAGTGTTTCTACTCCCATCTGTCCCCACATCCCCTCTGGCTCACTCTCCATTTTTGACCCAGCCACAGAAGAAGAAATCTCCAGGTGACTCACCGTGGCCGGGACTCCGGTTTAGACTGGCGATGCTTCCTTCCTCCTTGTCACGGGTGGACCGCGCCTGCCGGTAGTGGGGCCCGGTGTAGTGCAGATCAAAAGGGTTGAAGACGTCTTGGTGGAACAGATGAAAGGGGCTTTTTTAATTTATTCGTGACGCCACCTATGAGTAGATTCGGTAAGGACTACCGACGCTGCGGAACCTCCGGGGGATGGACAGCAGCAAGATGTTACGCTCCCCACAGGCTGAGCGGTGATCCCCGGAGGCTGGAGCTGCTCAAGATGTTGTGCGGCAGCTGCGGTTACCTTGTAGTGCGGACGGACAGTTCATAAGGAAGCACGGACACAGGTAGTCTCTGCAACGGGTCTTTACTGTAACCAGCAGGCAGTACATGGCATACAGTGGTTGAGTAGTAGACCGGGTGGACTCAGCAGTGATGGTGTCCCTTAGAAATCCGCAGTGTTCCTCCATTCTAACTAATTGGTTGCCGGTGTCGCCCAGGAATACCAGGTCGGGTACGGGGAGGCTGCTTCAATGCCCTATCCATGAGTCAGAGGCTCAGAGTCAGAGTCTCGGAGTCGGAGTCTCCTCAGAGTCGGAGTCTCAGAGTAGGAGTCTCAGAGTCGGAGTCGCCTCAGAGTCGGAGTCGCCTCAGAGTCGGAGTCGCCTCGGAGTCGGAGTCGCCTCGGAGTCGGAGTCGTCTCGGAGTCGGAGTCGTCTTGGAGTCGTCTCGGAGTCGGAGTCGTCTCGGAGTCGAGTCGGAGTCGGAGTCGTCTCGGAGTCGGAGTCGTCTCGGAGTCGGAGTCGTCTCGGAGTCGAGTCGGAGTCGGAGTCGTCTCGGAGTCGAGTCGGAGTCGTCTTGGAGTCGTCTCGGAGTCGGAGTCGTCTCGGAGTCGGAGTCGTCTCGGAGTCGGAGTCGTCTCGGAGTCGTCTCGGACTCGGAGTCGTCTCGGAGTCGGAGTCGTTTCGGAGTCGGAGTCGGAGTCGTCTCGGAGTCGGAGTCGTCTCGGAGTCGGAGTCGGAGTCGTCTCGGAGTCGGAGTCGTCTCGGAGTCGGAGTCGTCTCGGAGTTGGAGTCGTCTCGGAGTCGGAGTCGTCTCGGAGTCGGAGTCGTCTCGGAGTCGTCTCGGAGTCGGAGTCGTCTCGGAGTCTTAGTCGGAGTCGTCTCGGAGTCGGAGTCGGAGTCGTCTCGGAGTCGTCTCGGAGTCGGAGTCGTCTCGAGTCGGAGTCAAAAAAATGCGTGGGGCTCTGGTGGCGGTGGCACGCTGGGTAATAGAGGTTAGGGCCAGCTTTGTATTATCAGCTGGCCCTAAGCCCGAAATTTATGGCGGTCACGCCAATATTAGACATGACCGCCATGAATTTCTATTAAATTGTTTTAAAAAAAACACAACACAGAGAAATTTTTTTATTAGAAATAAAAAAAAAAGCCATTAGGGACTCCATCTTTAATTAAAAAAATCCTCTTCCGTCCGACACAGTCCAAAACGCGATGTCCTCTCTGCTACATCCCCTGTGTATAGATATAGATGTCTATGCACAGGGAATAAGCAGACTGAGAACAATCTCAGCACTGCTACATCATCTCTGTGCCCAGACATTCTTGTCTGTACACAGGGAATGAGCAGACTGAGAACAATCTCAGCACTGCTACATCAGGCAGCAGGCGGGCTCTAGGACCCTGGAGCTGCACAGAGCAGACAGGACTCTTCTCTTATCTGTGCGAGTTTCCCAGCGATTACTTACAAAGTAAACGAGTCCAATGCAAATAAATGACAAAACTAGGATTGCTTCAGGCTGAAGCTTCCGAGACACATCTGCGATTTGTAAATCTCACACTACTCGCTATTACTCGCTTCCCCATTCATTAACATTGGACTCGCTAGACTCGCAACGAGTAGCGAGTCCTGGGCTCGGACTCGCTAGAGTCAAGCGATTCCGAGTAATTTAGGATTCGCCCATCACTACCCTTCATCTCAAAACTCCTGGAGCGCCTGGTCTACACCCGCCTCACCCATTACCTCGCCACTCACTCTCTTCTAGACCTATTGCAGTCTGGCTTCCGCCCCTTACATTCTACAGAAACTGCCCTTATCAAAGTGACCAATGACCTTCTGACAGCAAAACGTAATGGTGACCACTCTCTGCTTATCCTTCTTGACCTCTCTGCGGCTTTTGACACTGTTCGCCACCATCTCCTACTCGCTATGCTGCACTCCATCGGCATAAAGGACACTGCTCTCTCCTGGTTTTCTTCCTATCTTTCTGACCGCTCTTTCAGTGTATCATTCTCTGGCTCCACTTCCTCCCCTCTTCCTCTCACTATTGGGGTCCCTCAGGGTTCAGTCCTTGGCCCTCTCCTCTTCTCTCTCTACACAGCCCCGATCGGACAGACCATCAGCAGATTTGGCTTCCAGTACCATCTTTATGCTGATGACACACAACTATACACTTCAGCCCCTGACCTTACTCCCGCTCTAATAAAGAACACCAAAGACTGTCTAACCGCAGTCTCCAATATCATGTCCGCTCTCTATCTGAAACTCAACCTTTCCAAAACTGAACTTCTTCTGCTCCCACCCTCTGCCAACCTCCCTAAACCTGACATCTCTCTCTCGGTGTGCGACACCACGATAACGCCCAGTCAGCAGGCTCGCTGTCTCGTGTTTTGATGGACACTGATCTTTCCTTCACCCCATATATACAATCTCTCACCCACTCCTGTCGCTTGCACCTGAAAAATATCTCCAGAATTCGCCCTTTCCTCACCATGGAAACAACTAAACCACTCACTGTGGCCCTGATTCATTCCCGCCTTGACTACTGTAATTCTTTATTAGCTGGCCTCCCCCACAGTAAGCTTTCCCCTCTCCAGTCTATCCTCATGCAGCAGCCAGGATCACCTATCTAGCAAACCGTTACTCAGATGTTTCTGCTCTGTGCCAGTCACTACATTGGCTGCCCATACACTATAGAATCCAATCAAATTGCTCGTTGTCACCCACAAAGCTATTCATGGTGCGGCACCTCTCTACCTCTCCACCCTCATCTCTGTCTACCACCCCACCCGTCCCCTTCGCTCTGAACGTGACCTCAGACTAACATTGGCATTAATCCGAACCTCCCATTCCCGACTCCAAGACTTCTCTCGAGCTGCCCCAAACCTCTGGAATGCTCTACCCCAAGAAATTAGGACCATCCACAACTTGCATAGCTTCAGACGCTCCCTAAAAACACACCTCTTCAGGGCGGCCTATCCTTCTCCCTAACAGTAGGCATTTAGACATAAGATATTCATTGTTATAAGCCCCTGTACTTTGTGTTTCCATCCCGTCTTAGATTGTAAGCTCCTTCGAGCAGGGTCACCTTCATTTTTTGCCTTTTTATTGTATTCCTACGTTGATTCTATGTTTATTGTATGTAACTACTGTTCTGCATTACCCTTCTATACCGTATATTTTTCTTATATGTACCGTTGTACTGTAAAGCGCTGCGGAATATGTTGGCGCTATACAAATAAAGTTTTATTATTATTATTATTAAATTCCCAACAAGGACAACATCTGCAAGGAGTTTGTATGTTCTCCATGTGTTATGGACATACGGATAAGATGTTTAGATTGTGAGCCCCAATGGGGAGAGCATTACTGATGTCTTTAAAGTGCGATGGAATTAATAGTGCTATATAAATGAATACATATTATTATCTATCTATTGTCTGTCTGTCTAGTGCTGTGGCTTTCTCCTTTCTTCGTCTACCTCGGCTTTGTCTCCCGCACCCTGTGATCCCAGCAGTCACACACAATCCAGGGATTATCAGCAGCAGGTATATCTAGGTTAACAAAGTGCAGACTGGGGGCAGAATTAGCGGAGGGCAGCAGCACATGGACTTTGAAGCTGATCTGCACTTTGAAACCAATAAAGAGGCGCATTGTGTTTTGTTTTATTGCAGTGGGTAATCTATTTTCATGCTCTTCTCTCTACCTATTATCAGTGTGGCAGATTCCTCCACATGACCGGTCCTCTGCAGTGAACAAAAATGTCATCTAAATCCCAAGTGACAATCTTAAGTACTTGGCAGCATGAGGGCTCTTCTGAGCAAGATTAACTTAATGGAAGCATTTGGGCAACATCTGCATGTCTTTTCATCCAGTAATGCCAACTCACAGTACACAAACATGTGATGGCGGATTTCTCTGATTATCACTTAAGACGCAGCGGCTGAGGGCCGCCTCTGCAGACATGTTTCAAGAATATGATACTTAAAGCAAAAGCAGCTTGAAAAGCCAAGCAGAGGAATCCTCCGATGGGGGGGTTTGACCTTTCGGCAAATTGATACATATTATCTCCGGGGACGGTGAACAGCGAAGGGCGAGATCCGCAATGCCGAAAGCATGGGGCTGGATTTTTATATTTCTCCGATGCAGTTTTTTCTTCTTCCCGCTCATGCGTTACATTCGATTAAATGTCAACAAAATGTCATATTTCTTGGAATTATCAGAGAAGGATCTGTCACCGCCGGCCCTAAGGCCTTTCATTCCATGTACATTGAAATAAAAGACAAATAAGTGTCCCCATAACATATGTGATTGTCATGATAACCGGAGGAGCCGGTGCGTCGCTCAAAAAATACATAAACGTGAACCAAGGAGACAATGTGCCAAGCATCATCATAATAAGCATCACACAGCAAAAATAATCAACACACCACTTATATTATTAACTACTTTACCGCTAACCGTTTAATAAACTCTATACAAGGGCGTCTCTATGAATTAGAATATCATCAAAAAGTTAATTTATTTCAGTAATTTAATACAGAAAGTCAAACGCATATATTCTATAGAGCCATTACACACAGAGTGAGCTATTTAAAGTGTTTATTTCTGAAAATGTTGATGATTGTGGCTTACAGTCAATAAAAACCCAAAGGTCATTATCTCAGAAAATTAAAGTACGGAGGATGAACGGTCTGAGAGATAAAATATGACCTAAATAGGTATCAGAGGCTTCACCTTGTGTGGTTGTGAGAGTCACAACCACTATAAAAGCAGATCACAGCTGCTGCAGTCCCTAGCGTGGTGCACATAGAGCAGGAGGATGAAGGGTTAAAAACCATGCTGCCTTATTTCACGAGACATCAAAGCGTGAATATAGTATTGATTTATTAGTCAACATGTTACAGGGCTCCCAGAATGCCCTCAAACATGGCAATATGATATTGATTTGTCCTGAGGAAGGGGCCAGAGTGCCCTGAAATGTGGTGGTGCATGGCAGTGACATTTAGGGATGGGCGAATTCCTCGCTACTATTCGGGACTCGCCCGAATAGTAGCAGACTCGGGGGACTCGCTACTCGCTGAGTTTCCTTAGGAATTACTCGGGGGTAGCGAGTCCCTGTACTTTTGCAGTGTATCTATACAGATACACTACAAAAGTACCCTAAAAGTTAATGCAAGGGGTTAAAAACAATAAACATTAATGCTCACCTCCTGTACTCCTGGACCGGGACCGGGACCGAAGACCTCCGGCTGTTACAGGACCTCCGAGACCACCGGAGAAGATAGGGAAAAGGACCTTGCAGTTCAGCCAATCAGCATTCGGCTAGCGGTCACATGGGTTTGTCATGTGACCGCAGTGCAACCGCGTCACAACCCATGTGACCGCTAGCCGAATGCTGATTGGCTGAACTGCAAGTTCTTTTTCCCCATCTTCTCCCGGTGGTCTCGGAGGTCCTGTAACAGCCAGAGGTCTTCGGTACCGGTCCCGGTCCAGGAGTACAGTAGGTGAGTATTAATGTTTATTGTTTTTAACCCCTTACATTAACTTTTAGGGTACTTTTGTAGTGTATCTGTATAGATACACTGCAAAAGTACAGGTTACTACTCGGACTCGCTGGACTCGCAACGAGTACCGAGTCTCGGACCCGGACTCGTTAGAGTCCAGCGAGTCCGAGTATTTCAGGATTCGCCCATCCCTAAGTGACATCATACACCACCTGCCATAGGAACACTGACATCAGCTGCTGGCCACTGATTGGTCGGCGGAATGTAAAGTGATTGTGGTGCAGGGAGCCGATGTCTCTCTTTGCCACAATACATTTCAGCTGAATATGCATTCAAGGATTCACGTTGAACTGAAAACAGTGCTGGCATAGATGAGCCCACTGATTCCACGAGCCCAGTATATATAGTGTGTGACCACAATTGGTTACATCCCAGGGTGGCAGCTATTATTCTTATCAATCACAGTTTAATCAGCAGATAAATTACACACTCCTTGTGTATAGTGTACACTGCTATACAATAAATCCATCTAAATGTACTGGTGCGTATCAGTATATGACGCCGTAGATAACATCAGCGAAACTCAAGCACAAATACAACAGCTACAAGAAACCATATAGCACAATCTTTATTATAACATCAAATTCGATAGGGATGAAAAATGAAAGATACTGTAACATCCTCGGGTATGAGGACAGTGAAATACATACATTATTTATAGACTATGTAGGAAAAGGTTTACACTAAAGCAAGATAAAGTGCAGTGTGCCAATATAAACTGCAGAAATAAGCTTGTACTTTGAGCAAATTTGGTATCCCAAAATTTCATAAGCAGTATACTGCTAAACCAGCAAGATAACCAGGCAAAAAATATTGTGGCTTTGCCGATTGCATGCCATCCACGGATAGATCGGCCTAAATGGGAGAGGATGGGGCACGGTGAAGTCTGTGCGGTAAATTCTTCAAAACTTACATCATTTTTGAAAAACTTGATATCAAGATATCTGTTGCATTTCCACCACTCTGTATTGGGAGTCTGGGCAAAGTAAGCATGAGTTCTTTGGATTTTGGAGGATAGAATCAGAGCGAGTATGTAGATACACTGCTAAAGTGAAATTACACAGATGTAACACAGGAACAGAGCAGTGCATTTGCTGTGGACATGCTCAGTGACTAAAACCAGATCCAGGAAATGATCCTGTTTTTTCCCGGATTCGGCGCCCATAGACTTCCATGTTATACGCGCCGGACCGGATTCGTCTCTGTCCGGTCTGGTCTGTTTTTTTCACTGGAATCCAAAATCAGAAAAGTGTCCAATTTTGGGGCTGGAAAAAAACAGGACAGAAATAAATCCGGGACTGAATACACAAAAACTAGATGGTCATTTATGACCAATCCGGCACCATAGGGATACATGGGAGGTAAAAAACTATCCTGTTATGTCCTTTTTAAAACGAACAGAACAGGATGACATAGGCCAGGGTCACATTTGCGGTTGGACCCTGGCCTGCCGGATTCCGGTTTCAACTTAGCAATTTTTCCATCACCGCATAGCGTTTCCGCTATGCGATGCTGGAAACCGCAGTCCCTAGTTACCCGGTGTTTACCTGCACGACCTGTCACACAGGCAGCGGCTCGGAGGGCGTTTTACAGCGCCGCACAGGAAACCGTGTCTGCAACGGTTTCCTGTGCGGCGCTGTAAAACGCCCTCCGAGCCGCTGCCTGTGTGACAGGTCGTGCAGGTAAACACCGGGTAACTAGGGACTGCGGTTTCCAGCACCGCATAGCGGAAACGCTATGCGGTGATGGAAAAATTGCTAAGTTGAAACCGGAATCCGGCAGGCCAGGGTCCAACCGCAAATGTGACCCTGGCCATAAACCGTGTTGTGAAGTCAGCCTGACTAGTCCCATATCTACAGATCTAGACAAGATTACCTTAAATCATGTAATCCAGCACTGGGATATCACAGCACAACACCCAACCTGACATCATCAACAGCTTGTGCAATGTTAAATTACCTTCTCCTCTTAAGTGAGAAAACTTCAGGGACAAGACATGGAAAAGTGAGCACAAGAAACAGGAGGAAAATTAGGCCAATCCTGGCACCACTAGCTTAAGGGTTAAAGAAGATATAGAAAGAGTTAAAGAAGACATAGAAATGGTGTTTTGTGAGTCTTGATAACCTTTCCTGTATCTCGCCATGATTTCTCCTATATACTGCAGTACCATAGTATTACATCGTATTGGATTATACAGTATGAAATCATCGCAGGTGCAATAAAAAATAGTGTAAGAATATATAACTATTATAACTGAACTAATATATATAGATATAGATATATACTACATGGTATTCTAGAATATATATGTAGTTTATTTATAAAGATTTTAAAAAATTGCAATTAATACATAGGATTTTCCCCAATCAGCGACGCGGCTTCGTTCAATATATCTGCATGTGTGACACCTCACCTGCGATCAGTAAGGCACCGTCACACTTGTCTTACCCAGCAGATTCAGGTCAGACGATCATTACACTCAGTGCTGTGTGCAGCTTTGCTGTCACACTTGGCGGCGCTCCAGCGATCAGTATGGTACAGTCACACTTGGCGACACTCCAGCGATCAGAAAGGTACAGTCACACTTGGCGACACTGCAGCGATCAGAAAGGTACAGTCACACTTGGCGACACTCCAGCGATCAGAAAGGTACAGTCACACTTGGCGACGCTCCAGCGATCAGAAAGGTACAGTCACACTTGGCGACACTCCAGCAATCAGAAATGTACAGTCACACTTGGCGACACTCCAGCGATCAGAAAGGTACAGTCACACTTGGCGACACTCCAGCGATCATAAATGTACAGTCACACTTGGCGACACTCCAGCGATCAGAAAGGTACAGTCACACTTGGCGACACTCCAGCGATCAGAAATGTACAGTCACACTTGGCGACACTCCAGCGATCAGAAAGGTACAGTCACACTTGGCGACACTCCAGCAATCAGAAATGTACAGTCACACTTGGCGACACTCCAGCGATCAGAAAGGTACAGTCACACTTGGCGACACTCCAGCGATCAGAAAGGTACAGTCACACTTGGCGACGCTCCAGTGATCAGTAAGGTACCGTCACACTTGGCGACACTCCAGTGATCCCGACAAATGATGCGACCTGGTATGGATCGCTGGAGCGTCAGTACGAGGTCGCTGGTGAGATTGTCACACTGAGAGAGATCGCTAACGCCGGTCGGGGAACTTCCTCTACGGGCGGCCGGGAGATGAACAGCTAACGCCGGTCATCCCCCTGACTGCCTCGCCGCTGACCTCCGTGACAGGATCAGCGATCTCACAGCGGGGGCCTGGTTGCTGCTGCGTGTCACATTGAGCGAGATTGCTAGTGCCAGTCGGGGTACTTCCGCTTATGCCGGTTATCTCTTGGCTGCGTCGCCGCTAACTCTGATTGGTCGCCGCACTCAGCAGCGACCAATCAGTGATGCGGGATTTCCATTACAGAAAGACAGACACGATAAGGCGATTATATAGTAGGATATATATATATATATGTATATATATATATGCATATACATCTATTATTTATATTATTTATATATACATATATATTTATTTATTCTCTTCCTTTTAAAGGGAATTTGTCAACAGGTTTAATTTGAGTGCAGCATAATATAGGTTACGAGAGCCTGATTCCAGTGATGTGTCAGTAAGTAGACTGTGTGCTGTAGTTTCGATGTAATCAGTGTTTTATCGGCAGGAGATTATCATTGCCTGACTGAGTCTCACGAGTGTTGCAGTGAGGATAGATAACTTGTATAATCCTGGCCCCATCACTGATTGGCATATTGATGACGATGCACGGTGTACACAATGGATCAGCCAAGAGGTGAGGTGGCACCGAGCCTTTCTAATGCTGGGGAGCGCCACAGTGGACCACAGTGCACATTATTGGCTTATACTTTGCATATGTATGTGGAAAGTAATCCACAGTATTATGCCCGGTGTAGAGCTTATGTTTAATCTCATTTTATTCCCTGTGTCATACACCTTTCCGAATTATTCCCCCAATTTACAAAATCTTCACACTGAAGGCTGCTCTCATTTCTATTTCATCCTATGAATCAAATGCATAATTCCATATGAAAATAGATGATGGACAACAGAATTCTGTGCAATATCATTAATAAAATGTTACATCACATACAGTATTCTGGACCCTACAAGGTCAACATATAAAAACCTTACAAAACAATACAACGTTATAGAAAATGAAACCATCCCGGGTCTAAATAGCGTAATCCTAATAGATACATAGAAAAAGATGTGCAAAAATGTCAAAGTGATGGCTAAGAACTAGGCATTAGGTAAATACAAATATTGTAACCAAATCTACTAAATGGAAAACAGATTAGAAATCCTATGTGCCGAAAGCAGGTTAATGAGGAAAGACGGACTTATCTATTGTCTAATGTTACAACTGCAGAGAACCATTAAAAGATAAACTCATGGATTACACCGACTCCTTTCATGCTTTTTTGGCATTTGGCGTTATAGCGTTCGAAAACAGGGATTTTTTCAGGAAAAATCTAATTTATTAATAACTAGTACATTATCATAAATATTACTTATTGGATAGACTTTTTGGTTCTGTCATGTGACATCCTGTATTAAGAAGGGCATACATACTAGACAGCAGCCAGTGCTTATGGACCCATTGTCCATTCCTGTTTTTTCCACCTTCCATTTTTCAGGTCCGGGACTCTCTGGTGTGAACAAGACAGCCCCAGATCCGATTTTGCCCCTATTGTATGCCTATGGTGCTGGATGGGGCTGGATGGCTGTTATTTGCCATCCGGTTTGGTGTCTGTCCAGCAGGATCTGGCTGTTTTCATTTTTTTGGGGGCAAAAATTAAACAAAACCGGATCCTCACGGATTCGGGACGATCTGGTGCCCATAACATGAGAATCTATGGGCAACAGATCGTGCAGGATCCGGTGTAAAAATTATCAGGTTCCTGGACACTGGGTGCTGAAAGAGAGGCGGCTCTGAAATTCTAGCCGCGCACGCTCTGCACCAGGACAGTGCAGCTGAAAGAGCCTGGGCTGAAATTTCAGCACTATGGCTAGCTCCCCTCCAGCCGCTATGCTGAAATTTCAGCACTGGACAGCGGCAGCCGCATGCAGTAATGATTCCGGCACAAAACAGGATCTGAGGACATATTTGACCTCCGGTTCTGTTTGTCCAGGGATGTCAGGTTCTGTCTGGTGCATCCTGCAAAACACCTGACTGAACCTGACAGGGAAAAACGTTGTGTGAAGCCAGCCTAAGACTGTGTGCACATATTGAGCATTTGGAGTAAATCTGCATCTCTAGGCCGAAAAAAATGCACCAAAAGAGCAATGCGTTTTTGGTGCATTTTTGGCACGTTTTTACCTTTGTTGGGCAATTAACATATATGTGTTATATTAAGGGATAACTATCTGCATAAATGGAAGACCCTGTAGATGTGAATGGCCTTCCTACATTGACTGCACAATCCTTTTGCTGTACCGGGGGAGTCTTACTGTTCCTGAAATCACGATTTAAGTCCTCGGAGACAAAGGAAATCATTTAGAAAACTGACGTAGCTGGAATGGAAACCTTTCCAGCAGCTACAAATCATGGAGACAGCCTGGGAGGTAAGTAGCTTTTATTACATTTTGTCTGACACTATAAATAATCTAGCACATCGATAATATATGTGAAATGTTCATCCAGGAGCATATCTATAGGCCTGCGGAGGTAGTAATGGTAAGTGGGCCCTGATGGGGCACAAAGATCAGTATGCTATGTATGGTGTAGAATGTGTGATAGAAGCAATGGTACAAGTGATGCACTTAGCTATTTCTTTACTTAAAGGTGTTTTGGAAGGTAAGCTACAATAATTGCAATTGTAATTTCTCACCCGGCCGAATATCTAGTTGGATACACTCTGATCATCACTTTGAATGTATCAGTAGTGTCTGGTGTTAACTCATAAACTCTTAAGGTACCTTTACACGCCGCTACTGGAGGATGGATACAACCCGCTACAGGCTACAAATGTAGCTTGTAGCGCCAGTATAGCCCGTAGTAGCGGCGTGTGAAGACGGGACGTGACAGCCGGCAACAGATAAATCTGTTTCCGAGCACTGCTCGAAAACAGATGGCTACAAAGCCGATTGTAGCGAGCTGTATCGGCGTGTAAAGAAGGAACAGAAGGGTTGTTTCTACACCATGCTATGTAGCTGGGGTGTGACACAGGCTCCGGGTTTCCGCGCCCCCTTCAGCGATCATTGGAGGAAGCTCCGGCGTTGCGATTGGTTGTCGCTGCACAGGGCGGCATATTTAAGGAGCTGATGAGTCACACTACACAATTGCTCGAGCGTCAAGTATTAATCAGCCTCCTGCGATGCCTGCCCAATCATGGTATTATTGCTTTGTCCTATCAGCGTACGGACGTCTCGTAATCCACAATTGTAGCACGCCTATGTGCTGTCCCTGCTGCACCAGGTACGCCCATAGTAGCTGGTTGTAGCGGTGTGTAAATGAGCTAAGATGAGCTACAGATGGCTACTTGAGACACCCGGCGATGTAGCTAGCTATAGATGTAACGTAGCGTAGCGCACCTTGTGGCGGCGTCTAAAGGAGATGCGATTACCGTTTGTAACCGTTGGAGCGTGCTCGTGCACGTGAAGTAGCGGATTGTATCCATCCTGTCGTAGCGGCGTGTAAAGGTACCTTTAGGGTACCTTTACACACGGCTACATTTGTAGCTTGTCACCAGGTAACTTACTGGTTGCAGTGAAATCATGGATACATGATTCCATTTGTACACAGCAACAAGATAGAACCATGTATCCATGATTTCACTGCAACCAGCAAGTTACCTGGTGACAAGCTACAAATGTAGCTGTGTGTAAAGGTACCCTTAGGATGCCGTCACACCTGGCGATGGCACCGGAGATGTCGTCGGCGACTGGCGGGAGCGCACACATTTTTGGTGCCCCGCCAGCGTTGCCGCCCCCCGTTTACACGGGGAGACACCTCCGGCGATGCCCCGGCAAGCTGACAGGCGACATCGCCGCCGGGGTGTCTCAAAACCCCAGTGGCGATGCAGTACAATGGGAGCCTATGGCTCCCATCACCTGTCAGGTCGCCGGCGGCCATTTATATGGGGCGATGTGGACATATCGCCCCAGATTGGCCGCCTAGTTTCACATCACTGATGTGAAACCAGGCGAGCACTCAGAGGCGCCGACATCGCCCCTTTACATTAGGCGACGCAGGGGCGATATCGGCGCCGATAGGCCACGCCCCTACGTCGCCTAATACATCGGCGGTGCCGTCGCCACGTGTGAGAAACTAAACTCTGTTTTACATTTTTTTATTGATCAGCCTTTGCAAAGTTATGAATCAATCTTGTAATGATCTCCATGGACAAATTTTTCTTTCTTCTTTTTATAACTTATTATTATTTATCAGCTTTCAGCTTGATCTGGAGCCTTAGTGGCTTGATGTATGAACGATGATGATGTAGGAAGATCGATCTTGTGCAGCCTAGATAGGTCCATCAGGGTCTTCTCTGCTGTTATCTTGACAGTATGAAACCATTGGGTTGCTGGTCTTCATCTTCGCCTTGTACCTTCTATTCTTCTGGACATAATGTCCTTCTCCAGTGATTTCTCTCTTTGTATGATGTGTCCAAAGTAGGACATAGCTTGGTGATCCTTGCGTCAAGTCATGTCTGGTTTGATTTGTTCCAAAATATATTACGGTGTTCATTTTAGGACATGGTCATTTGTCGAAGTCAAAGTCAAAAAAAGCTGTTCCTGATGCCTGATTTTGACTTTGACTTTGACAAATGACTTTCATAAATGACTTTGATTTTGATAAATGACTTTGACTATGATAAATGACTTTGACTATGACTTTGATAAATGACTATGACTTTGATAAATGACTATGACTTTGATAAATGACTATGACTTTGATAAATGACTTTGACTTCGACAAATGACTGACTTTGATAAATGACTTTGACTATGATAAATGACTATGACTTTGATAAATGACTTTGACTTTGATAAATGACTTTGACTTTGATAAATGACTTTGACTTTGATAAATGACCTTGATAAATGACTATGACTATGATAAATGACTATCACTTTGATAAATGACTTTAATTAGCATAATTTATTTTAAAAATTCTACAGTGGGTCCCACTATGGATTTGAACCGTGAATGCTGGCTTCCAAAGGCCAAAAGCTTATCCACTAGACCATCCAGAAAGCTACTGTAAAAGTTCCCTTTTGGTATACTAACATAGATAACATGCACACAGTCTGTGTGCAGAAATCTGATGACCCTGATGTCTGAGAGCTTCTGACTTGTCATGCTCACACTCATGGTTATGACAAGTCACACATCACATTTATTTCTCATGGAGGTTAGCAGTGTAATGAAAGTACAAATCCCCAAGCAGTGCCAATGTTTCCTAGCTTCTTTTTCTGAAGGTATTATAGTTATTAATATAATTATTATCCTCTTAAACAAAACTAATGTTAAAAAAATTTTTTTTTGAAACACTAATTTTGTATATATATATTATATATACTGTATTTACCAGTTTCTGTAAATTTCTATAATTGTTTAAAAAATTGTTTAACAGCATATAATAGTAATATATTTACCAGTGACTGTACATTTGTATCATTGTTTAGGAAATTGTTTAAGAAAATATAATAATAATAATTAATATTAGTAATAAATACATAATAATCCACTACCTCGATTTCAACAACAAAAATGCAGAACTGCCAACATCTTAATTTATTACTATATCTTATATCTATTAACTAGCATAATTTATTATACAAAAAGTATTCTACTGCAGGTTCAGCATGGATTTGAACCATGAACGCTGGCTTCCAAAGGCAAAATACTTCTCCACTAGACCACCAAACTAACTGTTAGGAGGTGGAGGTTTTGTTCTGCTAAGAAAATGAACATGCAGGCAGTCTGTTTGCAAAACCGTTCTGACCCTGATGGTTGACAAATCTCATTGTCATTTGTCGTGGTCAGAATCAGAATCAGACTCACGCACACTTCAATGTGTCATGGAGGCTTGCCAGTATGAAGAAGGTTCAAATCCCCAAGCAGTAGCAGGAGTTTATTTATTTATTTTGTTAAGGTATTATTGTTTTTATTATTATAATCATTATTATTATTATTATTATTACACTTTCCAACCAAAATAATGTACAATTAAAAAGTTTTGACTTTGTGCTTCATTCTCATTCCTGAGTATGATAAATCACTTTCACAGATGACACTCACACATAAAAATGAAAATATTATTTCCATACACAAAAGCTTTAACCCCTTTTTTCAGTGAGGCCGGACACAATGGACCTTGCTTTATTTAAACCCCACATTTCAACAATTTTTATACATTGTTTTTTTTTCAAATAACAACAATTACTTAATGATAAGCAAATTACATGTCCTGAACTGCGCATTTTAACCCCAAAGTCTCCAACACAAAGTCTATGCCCACCCACCACTAAACTATAGGCATTTAATAGAGGCACAGACATCTTTTCATTGCTGATATGCCTTTCAATGCAGACATGATTATGCTCATTTAAACTGTGTGACCTTATTGTATGATTTTCATAGCTCACAATGATATCTGACTGACACACATAAAGATCAGCAGATTTTTGCACGTTTGGTCTCTTTAGCAAACAAAATCACTGATGGTCTCATCTGATTGAGTGGCCTAATGGTTGAGGCTCCAGTCTCTGGAGTGTTAGAGCTCTGTTGCACCCTGGTTCAAACCCCCCCCCCCCATAGGATTATTATTTTTTTTTTTCCTTGTAAATTATGGTGTTTAATACACAATTTACAGTAATGTTTAATTTGTGATTTCTTACATTATGGTAATCATCATAACATACTAATAATTGGTTTCAGCCATGTTGTCCATTTATAGGCTAAATGAATGGAAGGCAGTCATTTACTACTTATCTATTTCCAAGTGTCTGTACATTTCAACAATTTATTATCAAAGGTTCTAAACCAATTATTTATTATTTATTTGACACAAAATGTTGTTTGCCATCTACCCAAAACTCGCTGCATTTTAATGAGCAGTACCATAATGTAAGAAATCACAAATTAAACATTACTGTAAATTGTGTATTAAACACCATAACTTACAAGAAAAAAAAAAAAATTATCCTACTGGGGGGTTTTGAACCAGGGTGCAAAAGAGCTGCAAGCCTCCATGACACTTTGAAGTGTGCATGAGTCTGATTCTGATTCTGACCACGACAAATGACAATGAGATTTGTCAACCATCAGGGTCAGAACAGTTTTGCAAACAGACTGCCTGCATGTTCATTTTCTTAGCAGAACAAAACCTCCACCTCCTAACAGTTAGTTTGGTGGTCTAGTGGAGAAGCATTTTGCCTTTGGAAGCCAGCGTTCATGGTTCAAATCCATGCTGAACCTGCTGTAGAATACTTTTTGTATAATAAATTATGCTAGTTAATAGATATAAGATATAGTAATAAATTAGGATGTTTGCAGTTCTGCATTTTTGTTGTTGAAATCGAGGTAGTGGATTATTATGTATTTATTACTAATATTAATTATTATTATTATATTTTCTTAAAGCGAACCTGTCACCCCCTCCAGACATTAGAATCTGAGCTCCCCATCCTCTGCAGCACTAATGCTGCACTCATACAAGGTTCATATTTCATTTTGTGTGAGTATATTCATCAAAATATGGACTTAGTAAAGATCAAGCAGTTACCTACACCGCAGACCGGGAGGCCGGGTTTGCCGAGTCTCTGGTCCGCCCCCTCATGTCCATCATCCCTCTGTTATTCTGAGGCATTTATCCCTCCACCCCCTCCGTTCTATTGCCGGCGCCTGCGCTATCATTTACTCAGCCGGCATGCGCATTGCGCGCTGCCCGACAACTTCCTAATAAGTTTGCAGCTGCGCAGAACGCCGACCCCGCAGAGGATTATTCATTATCCTCACTGCGGGGTGGCAAATACTGCGGCTGCGCATTTACAGCGCTGCTGGGGGCCAGCTGACTGTCTCTCTCCTCCCACCTCACAGTGCCGTGTCCAACAATAGAAAACGAAACTAAGGACCGGCACCGAGGAGGAGAGAGGCTGCACACACCGGAGGAGGCACAAAGTATGTACACAGTGTAAAACAAGAGAATGAAATAAAACCGACTTTATCCCTGGCCAAACACAATCCCTGTATCTGTATCTATCTTTCTCTCAATTCTTTCTATCTATGCATCTCTCTATCCCTCTATCTATCTTTTTCTCTATCTATCCCTTTTTTTATCTAGCTATCTATTCCTGTCTATCACTCTATCCATCTATCTATCCTTCTATCCCTCTATGTATCCATCTATCCCTCTTTATTTCTATTCCTCTTTCTATCTATCTATCTATCCCTCAATGTATCCTTCTATCCCTCTTTCTATACCTCTTTCTATCTATCTATCTATCCCTCTATGTATCCATCTATACCTCTTTCTTTCTATACCTCTTTTTATCTATCTATCTCTCTATCCCTCAATGTATCCTTCTATCCCTTTTTCTATACCTCTTTCTATCTATCTATCTATCCCTCTATGTATCCATCTATACCTCTTTCTATACCTCTTTCTATCTATCTATCTATCCCTCTATGTATCCATCTATCCCTCTTTCTTTCTATACCTCTTTCTATCTATCTATCTATCTATCCCTCAATGTATCCTTCTATCCCTCTTTCTATACCTCTTTTTATCTATCTATCTCTCTATCCCTCAATGTATCCTTCTATCCCTCTTTCTATACCTCTTTCTATCTATCTATCTATCTATCTATCCCTCTATGTATCCATCTATCCCTCTTTCTTTCTATCCCTCTTTTTATCTATCTATCTCTCTATCCCTCAATGTATCCTTCTATCCCTCTTTCTATACCTCTTTTTATCTATCTATCTCTCTATCCCTCAATGTACCCTTCTATCCCTCTTTCTATACCTCTTTCTATCTATCTATCCCTCTATGTATCCATCTATACCTCTTTCTTTCTATACCTCTTTTTATCTATCTATCTCTCTATCCCTCAATGTATCCTTCTATCCCTTTTTCTATACCTCTTTCTATCTATCTATCTATCTATCTATCCCTCTATGTATCCATCTATACCTCTTTCTATACCTCTTTCTATCTATCTATTCTATCTATCCCTCTATGTATCCATCTATCCCTCTTTCTTTCTATACCTCTTTTTATCTATCTATCTCTCTATCCCTCAATGTATCCTTCTATCCCTTTTTCTATACCTCTTTCTATCTATCTATCTATCCCTCTATGTATCCATCTATACCTCTTTCTATACCTCTTTCTATCTATCTATTCTATCTATCCCTCTATGTATCCATCTATCCCTCTTTCTTTCTATACTCTTTTTATCTATCTATCTCTCTATCCCTCATGTATCTTCTATCCCTCTTTCTTACCTCTTTCTATCTTTCTATCTATCTCTCTCTTGTATCCATCTATCCCTCTTTATTTCTATTCCTCTTTCTATCTATCTCTCTATCCCTCTATGTATCCATCTATCCCTCTTTCTTTCTATACCTCTTTCTATCTATCTATTCTATCTATCCCTCTATGTATCCATCTATCCCTCTTTCTATACCTTTCTATCTATCCCTCTATGTATCCATCTATCCCTCTTTCTTTCTATACTCTTTTTATCTATCTCTCTATCCCTCAATGTATCCTTCTATCCCTCTTTCTATACCTCTTTTTATCTATCTATCTCTCTATCCCTCAATGTATCCTTCTATCCCTCTTTCTATACCTCTTTCTATCTATCTATCTATCCCTCTATGTATCCATCTATCCTCTTTCTTCTATACCTCTTTTATCTATCTATCTCTCTATCCCTCAATGTATCCTTCTATCCCTTTTTCTATACTCTCTTCTATCTATCTATCTATCCCTCTATGTATCCATCTATACCTCTTTCTATACCTCTTTCTATCTATCTATCTCTCTATCCCTCAATGTACCCTTCTATCCCTCTTTCTATACCTCTTTCTATCTATCTATCTATCTATCCCTCTATGTATCCATCTATACCTCTTTCTTTCTATACCTCTTTTTATCTATCTATCTCTCTATCCCTCAATGTATCCTTCTATCCCTTTTTCTATACCTCTTTCTATCTATCTATCTATCTATCTATCTATCCCTCTATGTATCCATCTATACCTCTTTCTATACCTCTTTCTATCTATCTATTCTATCTATCCCTCTATGTATCCATCTATCCCTCTTTCTTTCTATACCTCTTTTTATCTATCTATCTCTCTATCCCTCAATGTATCCTTCTATCCCTTTTCTATACCTCTTTCTATCTATCTATCTATCCCTCTATGTATCCATCTATACCTCTTTCTATACCTCTTTCTATCTATCTATCTATCCCTCTATGTATCCATCTATCCTCTTTCTTTCTATACCTCTTTCTATCTATCTATCTATCTATCTATCCCTCAAATCCATCTATCCCTCTTTCTTTCTATCCTCTTTTTATCTATCTATCTCTCTATCCCTCAATGTATCCTTCTATCCTTTTTCTATACCTCTTTCTATCTATCTATCTACCTCTTGTATCCATCTTACTCTTTCTATACTCTTTCTATCTATCTATCTATCTATCCTCTATGTATCCATCTATACCTCTTTTTTCTATACCTCTTTTTATCTATCATCTCTCTATCCTCAATGTATCCTTCTATCCTCTTCATACCTCTTTCTATCTATCATCTTTTCTATCTATCTATCTATCCCTCTATGTATCCATCTATCCCTTTCTTTCTATCCCTCTTTTATCTATCTATCTCTCTATCCCTCAATGTATCCTTCTATCCCTCTTTCTATACCTCTTTATCTATCTATCTTTATCCTCATGTACCTCTATCCTCTTTTCTATACCTCTTTTATCTATCTACTCTCTATCCTCATTATCCTCTATCTTTCTATACCCTCTTTTTATCTATCTATCTCTCTATCCCTCAATGTATCCTTCTATCCCTTTTCTATACCTCTTTCTATCTATCCTATCCTATGTATCCTCTATCCTCTTTCTCTCTATCATCTTTATCTATCCTCTATTACTCATCTATCCTCTTTCTTTCTATCCTCTTTTTATCTATCTATCTCTCTTATCCTCAATTATCCTTCTATCCCTTTTCTAACTCTTTCTATCTATCTATCTATCCCTCTATGTATCCATCTATCCTCTTATTCTATCCTCTTTTTATCTATCTATCTCTCTATCCCTCAATGTATCCTTCTATCCCTTCTTTCTATACCTCTTTCTTATCTTCTATCTTTCTATCCTCTATTATCCTATTCCTTATCCCTTCTTTCTATACTCTTTTTATCTATCTATCTATCTCATGTATCTCTATCCCTTTATACCTCTCTTTCTATCTCTTCTATTCTATTATCATCTCTATGTATCCATCTATCCCTCTTTCTTTCTATACCTCTTTTTATCTTATCTATCTCTCTATCCCTCAATGTATCCTTCTATCCCTCTTTCTATACCTCTTTTATCTATCTATCTCTCTATCCCTCATGTATCCTCTATCCCTCTTTCTATACTCTCTTTTCTATCTATCTATTCTATCCCTCTATGTATCCATCTATCCTCTTTCTTTCTATACCTCTTTTTATCTATCTATCTCTCTATCCCTCAATGTATCCTTCTATCCCTTTTTCTATACCTCTTTCTATCTATCTATCTATCCCTCATGTATCCATCTATACCTCTTTCTATACCTCTTTCTATCTATCTATTCTATCTATCCCTCTATGTATCCATCTATCCCTCTTTCTATACCTCTTTTTATCTATCTATCTTCTCTATCCCTCAATGTATCCTTCTATCCCTCTTTCTTATCTTCATCTCTTTCTATCTATCTATCTATCTATTATCCTCTATGTATCCATCTATCCCTCTTTCTTTCTATCCTCTTTTATCTATCTATCTTCTATCCCTCAATGTATCCTCTATCCCTCTTTCTATACCTCTTCTTCTATCTATCTATCTATCTATCCCTCTATGTATCCTTCTATCCCTTCTTTCTATACCTCTTTCTTCTTCTATCTATCTACTCTATCCCTCATGTATCCTCTATCCCTCTTTCTATACCTCTTTCTATCTATCTATCTCTTCTATCCCTCATGTATCCTCTATCCCTCTTTCTTTCTATCCTCTTTTTATCTATCTATCTCTCTATCCCTCATGTATCCTCATCTTCCCTCTTTCTATACCTCTTTCTATCTATCTATCTCTATCCCTCTATGTATCCATCTATCCTCTTTTTTCTATACCTCTTTTATCTATCTATCTCTCTATCCCTCAATGTATCTTCTATCCTCTTTCTATCCTCTTTCTATCTTCTATCTATCTATCTACCTCTATATCCTCATATCTTATCCTCTTTCTTTCTATACCTCTTCTTTATCTATCTATCTTCTATCCCTCAATGTATCCTCTATCCCTTTTCTATACCTCTTTTATCTATATCATCTCTTCCCTCATGTATCCATCTATCCCTCTTTCTATACCTCTTTTATCTATCTATCTCTCTATCCCTAATGTACCTTCTATCCCTCTTTCTATACCTTTCTATCTATCTATCCCTCTATGTATCCTCTATACCTCTTTCTATACCTCTTTTTATCTATCTATCTCTCTATCCCTCATTATCTCTATCCCTTTTTCTATACCTCTTCTATTATCTTCTATCTATATCTACTACTCTATCTTCTATCTATCTATCTATCTATCCCTCTATGTATCCATCTATCCTCTTTTTTCTATACCTCTTTTATCTATCTATCTCTCTATCCCTCAATGTATCCTTCTATCCCTCTTTCTTACCATTTTATTTCATCTATCTTCTATCTATTCCTCTATTATCCATCTATCCTCTTATCTTTCTTTATTCTTCTTTCTATTATCTCTATCTATCCCTAATGTATCTTCATCTCCCTCTTTTTTTAACTCATTTCTATCATTTATCTATATAATTCTATGATCATCTATCCTCTTGTATCCATATATCTAGATCCTCTCATGTAATCTTTATAGTCCTTTTATATTAACTTATCTATCCCTCTGACCATGTTATATTTCCTTTCAATGTTCAGTCTATCTGACTCATCCTCTGTATCTTTATACCTCTTCTACCTTCTATTATCTATCACTATCCCTCATTATGCTTCCATATGTATATGAAATCTTCTATCGTTTCTATACATTCTACTATCTGATTTCTATCCCTCTATGTTCCTTCTATCCCTCTTTTTAGTAATCACTTTATCTATCTATCTAACTTCATGTCCCCTATGCTACCATTCTATACCTCTATACTTTTCTTCCATTATCGTATCCCACATAGTACTCTACCTTCCACCCTATGTTTTTTTATCTTTCTATCTTATGACTCCTTTATTCTATTTATATTTACCATTCTATCTATCTATGTCATATCTATCCATATTTCTAGCGTGCGAATCCATCATGTCAGCATCTTTTAACACTCTTTTATCTAAATGCTTTTTAAAATCTGTCAATGCTTCTTCCATCCCGAATCTCAATCTATCGATCCTTAGCCCAAAAATTTTTACTAAACTAAATATAATCATACACATATCTTTTTCTTCCTTGATTCATCTATTGTCATCAGATGTTCCATCTATCCCTCTTTCCCTATTTATAAATCACAAATCGATGTTAATGTTTCTATATGTTAACTATTATGTATTAGCATTCTTTACTCGATCTATGGTCGTCACACTACTACAATTTTTTTCAGGTATACTCAAATAAGCTATCAGTGTTGAAAATCTGGAAAATCGTATTTTAATGTGTCACTTGTATCCATAATCGATGCTAGGATGCCAGCTATCTCCTGGACAATTGTTATTGAGTGATCCATTGTTAGATACGACCTGTCAGTGGTGCCGACTCGTGACACATGTTATATTTTCACTGTATAATAACTATGTCAGTTGGGAAGATCATGGAAAAGTCGGAGTGAGGTGTAACATGTTTAAATAATTTTTCTGGGAGCAACCTGCTGATATTTATGCAGGGTCACTCTCAACAACACGATTGATGCTTGCCAATGATGTGAATAGGAGAAATCATTACGGGGATCGGTTATGGCGGTGTCACACAGAACAATGCAGCAGATTGGATGGTTGACATTGTGTGATAGGAGTTCCGGTTCTCATATCTGTATATAAGAATCTGAGCAATTATCGTTAGTCACAAACTTCATGTCACACGTAACGACGTAGGAGCAATTATAAATCAGTCATTTTCCCGCAATATGGTTCCAAATAGCGTAGCGTGTGACGCCCGCCTATGTATTTTTCGATCTTTCTATCAATATATGTACCAGGTTATGAAGCTATCTATTTATATTTCAGGGCCATTCATTCCATTGAAATGCCGAATTGCCTAGTCAATAAATGTTCTAGCGTGGCAGGAAAGCCGACAGAGGGTGGTCTAGCAGTTTTACACCCTTTCCCAAAGGATGTTTTAAAAATTAAGCAATGGCTTCTTCCGATGGGCCAAGAATTCGGAAATATCGATACCTTAGCCCAAAAAATTTTGGATGGAAACAAAAACAACACATATCGATTGTGTTCGCTTCACTTTGATTCAGAGTGCTATTTTGTGGATCAAAGAGGAAAAAAATTGCGCGAAGGTGCTATACCCACCATTTTCCCTACTGTAGAAGACGGACAAACTGTGATTAATGAAGATTTATCAAAGAGAAAACCAAGGACAATGAAAAGACAACGTCAACAAACGAAACCTACCAATTCCACCTCAGCTGAAAATGTAAGCTTTTCACAAAGTATTTCGACAGATACTTCAAGCACAGTTGAAAAATCGGCATATGATATCCCTACTTGTTCTAAATATGTCAGTGTAGCCATACAGACAGATTTTACAATGGAAAATTGCAGCATATCCTACACTAACTTATCAGAACAAACAGAATATATTGCCCACGAACCTATTGTTGACGACTCTACGCCAGGAAAGTGTGACCGACCACGGTTAAATTCTACTCCTGCTGCTAATATTGACTGCAGTTCACCTTTGAAGAAAAGACCTTTTATGGAAAAGTCTGATAGCAAAAACATCAGTTTACAACTTAATTTTTTTGGTGGATCAACCCCTCTATCACCATTACCTAATTTATCACAAACTGAAATGTCAACCTCTCAACAAAATTCAGAAAAAATGCAGGAAAGTGTTAACGATAAAGAAGATTCAGATTTCATTCCTGAATGTGATTGTGCTGACGAATCAGAGTTATGCTCTTTGGCAAATATAAGTGGTCTTGATGCGACACCATCTTTACAAGACACAGTTAATGAAAGGAAGCTGATGGTCTTCGAGTCATGTTTGGATACCCTAATTAAAAAGGTGAAATGCCAGTCTAAATTTGGATGCAGCCATGTTGTGTCCTCTTTCACTAAACATGTTGATGGAGGTTGCCTGACCGTTATTGGAATGTGCAGTGTTGGGCACAAATTTAAAATTTTTACATCACAGCCTAAAATAGGTTATTATTGGGCAGGAAACATTTTGATGGCTGCAGCCATTCTTTTCAGTGGGCTAAATTTTCAAAAAGTAAATGAACTTTGCAAAATTCTTGGATTATTGTCTATATCCGAAAAAAGTTTTCATCGTTACCAAAATAAATTTCTTTTTCCTGCTATTGACAAGGCGTGGAAAGAAGAACAGGACAACATAAAAAATGACATTAAAGGAAAATCTGTAACCATTTCAGGTGACGGACAATGCGATAGTCCGGGCCACAGTGCCAAGTATTGCGTTTACACAATGATGGACACAATTACTGATAAGATTGTAGATTTTGAGGTAGTTCAAAGATCTCAATGCACCTCTTCAACTGCCATGGAGAAATATGGGTTCAACATTACAATGAAACGTTTGATAGAATCTGGCATGCGTATCAAAATATTTGCATCGGATAGGCATGTCAGCATACGTAAAGACATGCGTGAACAGTATCCAAACATCAGCCATCAATTCGATATTTGGCACTACGCAAAATCACTAAAGAAAAAACTCAAAGAAGCAAGTAATCAGAAAGTCTGCAAGGAGATAACTCCATGGATCGACAAATTAGCGTTACATTTCTGGTGGTCAGTAAAGACCTGTGAGAACAACACCGATCTACTGCAAGAGAAATGGTTGTCCTGCTTGGAGCACATAATCGATAATCATGAGTGGGAAGGAAATCTTTACAAACGCTGCAAGCATGGATCCCTCATTCAGCCTGTTGAGGAAGGCAGAATATTGTGGCTGAAAAAAAATACACCACCATTCCTAAAGATAAAGGAGATAGTGTCAAGCCCACAGTTACTGAAGGACTTGCCGCACTTAGTGCATAACTGCCACACTGGGTCTCTAGAAAATTTTCACAGCCTCGCATTAAAGTACCGGACAAAGCGCATCCATTTTGGGATAGATTCAATGGAGGCTCGGACAAAGCTTGCCGCTTTGACACATAACTTTAATGTTGGAAGACCAATAGCTACTGTCAAAATTGCCAAGAAGAATACCGAGTCACTAGGCAGTAAACGTACAAAAATAGTTTTTCCAAAAGGGAGTAGTAGATGGATTGTTCGGGACGTTTATGAAAAAATTTCAGTGGAATACCTTGAAGAAATGTGTGTGACTGTGTTGCAGCTTGCCAAAGGGGAGCTTGAATCACAATGGATGTCAAGAGCTGGAACACTTCCAAAAAATTTAGGTTCCGTAGAGCGGCCACAAAAAGAAGACATGAAAGCTCGGCGTGTTGCACGATTCAACATAAATTAAAAAAATAAAATTATTTCTAAAGATAATACAGATTCCATTTCTTAGGCAATGTACAATGTTTTACATTGAGTTTAAAACTTTATAGAAATTTTTCAGTGAAAGTATAACTGTTACCTCAAGAAGTCATAGAAAGATAAACTATCCAGCTACTACCGCACTAAGGCTGCATTCGGATATGTGGTCTATAGTGTTTATGCTTACTTCAGTGTATTAAAAATTTGTTTTAGAAATCTTAACAATCATCGCCATCCGAACTTTTAAAACGTCTATCTCCAGCCTATCTGTTTTAAGTCATCCCTCTCTGCTATCCGCGTCCTGCCTCCAGGGTCACCTCCCTGCACTACAGAACTTTATTAGATATATTTAAAAATATAGCTGCTGTTAGGGTGCATTCACATTTCCGTTTGGTGCACAGTCCACTAAAGGCAGAAAAACGCTTGCGTACTTGCGTTACTATGTTTAACAGAGTAATGCATGTGCCTGCGTATGGCTGTGTTTGCCAGCATTTTCATAATGATATGTTTAATTTATGCGCCATCCATCCGCAATTGGAAAACAGCATTCAGCTTTTTTTGTGCGTTTGCTGTTGCTTGTTTTATCCACAAGTGCCATAAAAAACAAAAAAAATGCACGGATATAAAGGTATCCACAGTGTCATCCACACGATAGCCCAGTAAAACGCGGCAGATCTCATTTCAATCGTTTCCGCTGGACGCAAGTGATCATGCAGAGCAACTGCTGATATCACGCCGGTGTCAGTGGGGAGACACAGCTGATCAGATAGCTGTTTAACTGTAACGCTCAGACAATAAATATGTAAAGGATTGCGTGGCATTTGAAGCAGCGATCAGCTGTTTCTTATCTCCTTCACTGTTATCAACGGATTCGGTGTCAGCGTCTCAGATTTAAACATTTGTCAGATCAGCTGTGTCTCCACACTGACACCGGCGTGATATCAGCTGTGCCGGGAGGATGAGATCTCTGCCGCAGTTGTCCTTATTACGTCCGCCCATACAGACAGCTGATTGGCTGCACGGGCAACATACTAATGTTAACGCATGCGCAAATTGTCCGCTGCATTCACATTATTATGTGCTGCCTTTGACTGCATTTGCGTCTGCATAGCCTACGCATGCAGACACAAATGCAAGTGGGACGGCAGCCTTGTAGGAGACCACACAAAAATCAATGTCGGAGGAGGGAGGAACATGAGCAGACAAAGCAGTACTTGCGACATAGCAACCCTTGAGGCAGAGTTGTGAGCAGTTTTACAGAGTTAATTTGATGCTTTACAGTATGGCATGATGAGCAATGCTTGATAGAAGAACCAGATATTAAAAAATGATCAGCTCAAGGGCTGGAATGCAGCGGGCAGTGCTGAGAGGGTTGATTGGTACCTTCGAGCCCAGATTTAGACGCATTATAATACCGTCTCCCTGTGTACAGTCAGGTTTCATAATAATGTATAAAATTCTTGATTTCAGAGAATAAAGGTAGCCTAACTACTATATCCACTTCACAAAATTCAGCCTTAGGGGACCTTTACACGAGGCAACATTTCTAGGGTGGCTACAGGTAACTCACTGGTTGCAGTGAAATCATGGAGACAAGGTTCTATCTTGTTGCTGTGTACAAAAGGAATAATGTCTCCATGATTTCACTGCAACCAGTAAGTTACCTGGAGCCACCATAGAAATGTAGCCGCATGTAATGGTAGTGTGCTGTAGAAGGGTGCTATTTTGTATTGGCTTACGTGTTGGGTGAGATACTATTTTTTTAAGGCATTTCTTCCAACAATATCCTATTGTAAGCGTATTCTGTCATTATTTTAAAAAGCAATTTTCTTGTGTTGTTTTTTATAGTTACATATTTTAAGAACACTAGAATTGAAAGTTAGTGGTTTTATTACTGTCAATAAAAAATAAATTGTTTTTGTGAAACAAAAATAATTAAACAGTAAATTTTTTATTTCAATTTATGTGCACGACGCCTTACATATAATCAATGAAAAACGGTCCAAAGAATAAACATTTGAACAAGCCATTTCGAATATTTAGTTAAAATCATAAATAATACACAATATGTGTACACAACACACCTCCACCTTGCATACACATGTGATCTTCCATTACATGTTTTATGTGGCCCTCTATATTTGGAATATTGCTTGAATCATTTATGTATGGACTCCATACATACATGAAATAAGCAAGATAGCCACTGACAGGGGCACATGATACAGCATGTAGAGCCATTTCACATGTTTCTGTGTTATCTAAGATGGATGGCGACCAGTTTACATGTACAAAATTTGCGCCATGTAGTTTCAGGATAGACAGACTGTCCTCTGCTAGGTATCGTCTCTCCACACTCTCCTTGATCACTGCAGTGGCCACTTAAACATTTTTGATTTCTTTTAAAAGTAATGCTGATCAGGCCTATTTACGTTGTTTGACGGATAAGGTGCTATCTTTATGATAACCCATGCATTGTGTATGGTGGTTGCGGTCCATTGAGGCAAGTGTGGTTCTGCCGCATCAAGAAAATAGGACTCTTTTGGCCTTCCAAAATAAAAATCACTTGTAGCAGGTTATTGTCCACATATCCGCAAGTGCAGGATGTAAAGCACCCGTCATAACTGTACTTGACACACCCTACCGCAAAATCAAAACAGACTTATTGTGGGAAGCCTCATGCGTGCATAAAGCAAGGCCGATATGCGGCTGATGCATAAAATTTCCCTGATTTTACAAAATTTTTAATTAATAAATGAAGTGAAAAGGGACTATATACAAAATAAATTTTAATTACTCCTTGAATTCTTTTGTTACAAACACTGACTACTCCATGCCATGCAGCATCCAACCGGAGGTCTGGCTGGCAGTGTACACAGAGAGTAGAGCCACAAGCAGCAGCAAAAGTAGCTAGTCATGAGTGGACATATGACTCACAACACTGTCACACAGGCACGTTTCCTTTGTGCTGCGTGTCGGCATTAGTTGACGGTGCCTCTCCTCAGAATCCATGTCTTCATGCAGGCGGAGGGCCATGAGGTATTGGACGTCGGCCGGCGTGTGACACAGACTCAATCAGGAGCACTTTAAAGGAGTCTGCTCAGGCTGTCGAGATCAGCTGACTGCCTTGGAATGTGAAGTCTTTTTCCTCATGGAGCATGAGGATTCCAAAAGGCACGGCCGGGCCTGGCAGCGTCAGCACACCAGGGTGGACAGTGGTGGACCGGAGAAGAATACTTCTGTAAGAGGCAGATGTAACTAAAGGAGTTGTAGCTGCATCTGCGGGTGGCTAACAGTGTTAAAGACACATTATACACACTGGGTATCTGCTCCGTTAACCGCGGACACACGCATATCTGCTGTGTACATGTTATGCACATGTGACTATGCTACATACACCTTCTACACATGTTGGTCGGCTACATACACACTGTTAATCCCTCCTGCCCCCACACAAACTTCACATCATCCATTGCTTTACCTCAACTTCTTCGCCTCATAAAATTCTTCACCTCATACACTTCTTCACCTCATACACTTCTTCACCTCATACACTTCTTCAGCTCATACGCTTCTTCACCTCATACGCTTCTTCACCTCATACGCTTCTTCACCTCATACGCTTCTTCACCTCATACACTTCTTCAACTCATACATTTATTCACCTGTTCAATACATCCTGCAACGTGCAGTCCATTACAGCATAAATGAGGAGCACATCATGTGACCCTTTCCTATTCCCCTTGATGGACATTATCACATATCCTGTAAGCACAGGACTAGTGGGGCTCTATTAGCGTGCTCTCACAATACCGGTGGGAGGGTAAAGCGGCGGTGTTGTTGCTGGCCAGGACTATCCGGGATGGAGCGGTCTCAACAGGTAGCCGTGCTGCCACCAGAAGCCCCTGCGGATGCTGCCCCCTATGTAGCTTGGCATCGATGCTGCGATCATGTGTGCAAAGTTAGTTGTGGTATAACTGGGGTGCATTAAAATGGGGGAATTTAGACCCTGAGGTGTGGCCCGCTACAAACCATTGTGCTTGTGAAAATAGCTCATTGAACTCATTAGAATTCTACACTGTCATTAATCTTGCCCAATGTAGCGGATAAGGCACATCGGAATAAAGCTTTTACAAGGGCAAATAGTATAGAAGCAGATAAGATAACATGTATTGTTACTTTCTGTGTGGAATTTATTTTATTATCGGTTAAGAACAATTAACGTTACCTTTACATTTTAAAAAAAAATTTTAACGCGTAAACATTATAAAAAAAAAATTAAAAGAAAATAAAATTGCTTTTTTTGTAGTCTTTGTACATGTATTAATTAGCGAAATAAAAATATTTCTAACAAACTTTTTCTTTAACATTACGTAATTATATAACAAAAAATTGTAAACATTTGCGAACCTGTCACCCCCTCCAGGCATCTAAAAATACCATAGCCACCTTCTGCAGCACTAAGGCTGCATTCTGACAAGGTGTCTATAGCATTTATGCTCCCTTGATTCACTGAAATAAAGACTTATATAAAATCTGTTTCAAACCTGATCCAAGACCGGGAGGAGGGTTTTCAAGTGTCTATCTCCTTCCTCTGTGGTGTCAGTCATCCCTCTCTGCTATCAGTGCACTGCCTCCAGGGCCATCTCCCTGCATTACAGAGCTTTGTCAGCTCTCCTCCAACATAGAGCTGCTGTTATAGGAGAACCCACAGTAGTAAATCTAGCAGGAGGATACTGCCTGCTACGTAGCAGCCCTTGAGCTGAGCAGGTTTCACTTTCAGTTTATTGTACCCAGCAGCATTGCTCCGTCCTCAGATCCTGATCTAAAGCACAAACTCAACTCTGTTGCACTGCTGACAGCTCAGCTCAAGGCTGCTATGTAGCAGGCAGTGCTTTCTCTGCTCAGGGTCCTCCTGCTAGATTTACTAGGGTGGGGTCTCCTATAACAGCAGCTCTGTGTTGTAGCAAAGCTGACAAAGCTCTGTAATGCAGGGAGATGGCCCTGGAGGCGGTGCACAGAGAGCAGAGAGGGATGACTGACACCACAGAGGAAGGAGACAGACACTTGAAAACCCGCCTCCCGGTCTTGGGTCTGGTTTGAAAGAGATCTTATAAAAGTCTTTATTTCAATGAATCAAGGGAGCATAAATGCTATAGACACCTTGTCAGACTGCAGCCTTAGTGCTGCAGAAGGTGGCTATGGTATTTTTAGTTGTCTTGAGGGGGTGACAGGTTCGCTTTAATTTCAAAACATGAAAATTTCCTTCCAGTGAGTATCGAAAAGTAAATAGAATGGCATACATATAGCGTAATAACATGTTCTACCTTTTTTGGTACATAACGTTAAAGTTACAATAAATCTATATTATGGCCACTGTACAAACGGCTACATTTGTAGCTTACCCACAGTTAACTTACACTTGTTGCTTTGTACACATGCAATCATGTTGCCATGATTTCACTGCAGCCATTAATTTACCTGTGAAATAGGTTGAACTGTTGCCGCGTGTAAAGTGGCCAGTGGTTATATGTTTATAAAACGATTCTAATATTATTTTTTATTAATTTAGTACCATTCTTACATTCCAAAGATAAACGCAATTAAATTACTCAAAAGCCATGAATTCCGCTGGGTGGTCGTCGCTAAATTTGAATCCCATATATTGGTGATCTTCCTCTGGAAAAGAGTCGCGTACTTTTTTAACAACACATGAAGGTATTGGCCTTCTGTTTCCAGCGCCGAGGAAACCATGAATCCAAGCGGTGAAAGCTCTATAAGCAGTCTTGCGTTTTTTGCTGTAATACATAAAACAGTTACGATGTTGTAGTAATATATGACATTCATTACATACTTTACAATGCTATTATTCACAGTAAAATAAAAATAAAATCTATAACATTATGACAATCTTTTGCTAAGCTGTAAAAGGTATATCCGCTGTTACTGCACTACCAATAGGCATAGTACTGTGCTCTGACGTTAGTGTTACAGATTTGGAAAGCAACTTTGAAATTGCCCCACAATACAATGTCTCATCAAATATTTTTCATAAAATAATAATTTATTATTTCAAAAAATCAATTAAAATATAGCTTTCAGTCTCAGTATGTTCCCACAACCAATTATTATTACCCAATTTTTTTAGTTTTTTTAAATTTGGTATTTTAAAAACATTTTTTATCATCCTCGATTGCTGTAGCAATCCAACTGGATAACACCCACATTACTATAATTTGCCAAAATATATTACAACATATCCTTGCAGATATTACAGTGTTGGCTCAGACGGTTTAACAGTAAAGTTATAGCAAACAGCATGGTACATATTGACAAACACTCTGTAATGTTAGAACACTTTGTAGATCAATGTGTATATTTCACAGACATATAAAATTTATTTTATTGTTCTCGGTGTCGACGCATTATTAAGTAGGAATATATCATATTTACCTATGTATTAGTTTTTTAGGAGGAGGACGGTCGTTCAGACCAACAGTTTTTAAAACTATGAAAACAGTGGGTTCACGTTCACAAAAAGTATAAAAAAATTCATGCTCGGTGATGCAAGTCAAATTCTCCATATATGATTCCGCATTTTGTATCTCCTTGCAACAAACAGATTCTATATTTGTATCCATTGACACACATTTTCCACATTGGCACCAATTGACTTTTCCAATTCTATCCTCTTCAATTTCGTCTGCAAACTGTATGTATCTTTCATTGTCTGCCATTAATGGATTCGAAGGAAAGCACTCTTCGTCAAAATCATCACCAAATTTAGATTTCAGTTGAGACAGCATAATTTTCATCTGTAAAACAGGAAATATGTTTTGTGGATGATAGCTATATTAAATAAAAATAAAATTATTATAATTTTTTTTTAAACAACAATTTCCGTATATACTTGTGTATAAGCCGACCCGTGTATAAGCCGACCCCCCTACTTTTTCACACTAAATATGTGAAAACATAATTACTCCTATTTAAGATGAGGGTGGGCCCCAGCACAGGTATACATCCAGCATTGTGGTATACAGCCCCCCCCAGTGGTATACAGGCCTCACCAGTGGTAGTATACAGCTGCCCCAGTGGTAGTATACAGGTGCCCCAGCACCCACAGTGGTAGTATACAGCAGAATCCCCAGCCTCATTAATCACAGGACCCTCCCCCTTTTCGGTCTCAGTAGAGCTGTAAAGTTAAATCTATGTATACTTATCAATGTCCCCGGCTTCCGCCGCTGCCGCCATGACGAAACACGGCTTCATCCCTCCATCTGCTTCTGCCTTCCTGTTTTTCGCAGGCAATGATGTCATTGCCTGCAACGAACACAAAGCAGATGGACCGATAAAGCCGGTGATCGTCATGGCGTCATCGGCGGACGTTGGGGACATTGATAAGTATACATAGATTTTAATTTACAGGTTTACTGACAACGAAAGGGGGGGTGGGCCCTGAATTACTGAGGCTGGGGATGCTGCAAACCTGACAACGTAAATGTTATTGAAATATGTGTACCTCATCATCACTATCATTGTCTTCCGCGATATTATTAGCTTGGCTTGCAAAAGAATTGTTATCTGTTTCATTGGAGAAATCCTGAAGTCCGATATTAGTAGAATCTGTTGGATTATCAGCTTCTTGGTTATTTTCAAATAAAGACTATAGATAAAAAAAAAAAAAAAAAAAAAAAAAAATTTAAATAACAATATTTTACTTTGAAAAAAATTTTAAATTACATAATTTTTATTATTACCAAAAAAATTTCTAAAAATTCACAATAAATTAAATACTCGAATTATAAAATAGTTAGGATTCATTTCTTTACGTAAAAAAAAAAATAAAAAAAAAAAAAAAAACAATTTGATTTGATATGAATCCACATACCATGCCACTCAAGAGTATGTACTGTATTAAAAATATTAATCTGAGTAGAAATGTTCCGGAAACATCACAATCCACAATCTGTCTGCCTACTCAATTTTACGTCACGCCGAGATTTACTTCAGTGTTCATGTATATTGTGTCGTCAGACACGAAAATTTGATTGCAATATATTGCTGGTCGTCGATTAAGTAATTTATGATCTATGCTACAAAATCATGCAATTGGAAAACATCAATACATTGCACTGATATTTCCCTTTCACATGAGCCGATATACATGAACACTGAAGTCGATCTTGCTGTGAACTCAAATTGACTAGGCCACCAGATTGACAGATTCTGTTGTGTGACAGTAACTTGAATGTTGTAGAGCATTATCGCTCTCAATCAGAGTATCGTCAAAGCTGTAGACGGCACCTGATATGTCTGCGTTGACGTGTGTTAGCGAGCAAGTTAGTTTCGGACAGCCATATTCCCTGCCCACCGTTTACACGGGTAGACATCTCCCGCGATGGGACAGCGAGCCGATAGGCGTCATCGCCACTGGGGAGTCTCAAAACGCAAGCGGCGAGGGAGTGCAATGGAATCCTAAGGCTACCATTGCCTGTCAGCTCGCCGGCGGCAGTTTACATGGTGCGATGTTGACACATCTGCCCAGATAGGACGCCTGATTTATAAGCACAGCTCTGAAACCAGACGAACAGTAACAGTCGTCGACATTGGCCCTTAACATTGGGCTACACAGCGTCAATGTTTTAGCCGATAGGTACCGGCCATACAGCGCTTATGAAAGTGTTGCTTATTTTTCCACGTGTGACGTGGCCTTTATTATGACAGTAACATCATTTAAAATGGCTGCGCATATTTACAAAGTATCCATCACCTTTCCAACAACCTCATACCTGTAGATTATAGGAATCATCCTCCTCAACAGCCAACACTGAATAGTTTGTTTCTAAAACAAACTGTGAATCTGGTCCACTGGAGATAGTGAGGATGAAGTCTTGATCGTCAGTTATAACAATTTCTTCATTTGAACCATAAACCTTAATTTAAACCCAAAAAAAGTTAGATATATTATTTAAAACTAATAAAAATCATTAATAATTACATGAGTTATTAATCACCATAGATTGTATATGCCATGCGTCCCATCCACCACATAGGCTAAATCAATCATAATCGATCTGCCCACCCGATCTGTTATCATCAGGTCCCCATCTCTTTTATTTTTATCATCTTTAAATTATTAGCAGTACTCCCTTACCATTTCAGCAACTATCTCCTCTTCTTGATTTGACATTCTAAGCACAAAAAAAAAAAAAAAAAAATAGTTACAGCTTTATTAACTAAAAGAAGCAAATTTATTAGGATCAGCTATAGATAAGCAGTACCAGAGATGTAGCTCAGCTGGCCAGCCGTAAGAAAGTTAATGTGAGTGCATACAATCAATTATTAACTGACATAAACCCTCGGAGGCCACTGGTGACTCTTTCAAATGAAGACAACAGCATCATTTTCAAACTCATATAATACTCCGCAATAAATGTTGGAAAATCCAGCATTAAAAAAGCTTCAACGCTGGCTTTACATGACAGTGTAATTCTACCCGCTTCCTTATGTACGCTCCACGGTAGATGGAAAGTTATTACGTGCACGGATAAAAGAAACAGGAAGCGGGTTGTGTTAATTATGAAGTGTTAAGCGCAGCAGAGACAGGGAAAGTCGCCAGTGAAGTATTTTCAGTACCGGCTTCCCCGCCAGTGTACTTTCCTCCGTGCTTACTATTGCTACACTCCCCGCCAGTTGCTCAATTCGAATCAATATGGTAATAGTTGTGGGTAGTGTAGAACCGTGATGGTAGGCTGTGTTAAATTGGATGTTGGGCTGATTGCTTTTTTAAATATATTGATTTTTTTAAACCCCATTTTAAATAATGATGCACCCATTTAAGCATTTTAACAAAGCCATATCCCTTTTTATCGTCAAGCATAGTGAGTACTCGCAGTTACCATTAAGTTACATTCTACTTTATGTAATATAAAGGTACCTTTACACACTTATACAGAATTTTAGAAACAACTTTGTTTGGGAGACAATTGTATCTTCTAACGTCCAAACACTGTGAATTTGCGTCGTTTACATGAGGTTGTTGGCACGTGTCACTGTCGACAATTTTTTTTCAGCAGTGCTCAAAAACAGGTAGTTCTCAACCCAATGATAGCGGTTTGTAATCTAGGAAAAGGAATGATTTTTCTAGAAGAAGTGAACTCCATGGGGCCTGACACAGCCTCCGTGATACGGCCCCCCCTCAGTGATCATTGGTGAAAGATCCTGTGTAAAGATTGTTTGTCCCTGCACAAGGCGGCATAATTAAGTACATGACCAGTCACACTACACAATTGCAATAGCGGCATGTATTAGGCAGCCTTCCTGCGTTGGCTGTAGAATCATGATGCTATTGCATTGTCTAATCATCGGACGAGCGTCTCATAATCCACCACTGTGGCACGGCCATGTGTTGTCCCTGCTGCCCCAGGTCCTCCCATATTCCCTTCTGGTAGCGCCGTGTAAATGAGGGAATGTTCAGTACAGAAGGTAATTTGCTTCACCCGTTGGTGCATCCAGGGTTTGAGAAAACCTTGCGTTGAGAACCTAGTAGCGTTTTGTTAAGGCGGTATCGTGTACAGTTAAGGCCTGTTTAAAAGTGCGCGTAAAGGTGAGACACCCAGTGTTTTATAACCTTAAGTACCTGCGTGTAAAGGTACCCTTCATGATTACCTGAGTATAGGCGAGAGATAGAGAGATCGAGGGATTGAAAAAAAGATACAGTGATAGATGGATACATAGAGGGATAGAAGGATATATAGAATAGATAGATAGATAGAAAGAGGTATAGAAAGAGGGATAGAAGGATACATTGAGGGATAGAGAGATAGATAGAAAGAGGTATAGAAAGAGGGATAGGATGATACATAGAGGGATAGATCGAATAGATAGAAAGAGGTATAGAAAGAGGGATAGAAGGATACATTGAGGGATAGAGAGATAGATAGATAAAAAGAGGTATAGAAAGAAAGAGGGATAGATGGATACATAGAGGGATAGATAGATAGATAGATAGATAGAAAGAGGTATAGAAAGAGGGATAGAAGGATACATTGAGGGATAGAGAGATAGATAGATAAAAAGAGGTATAGAAAGAAAGAGGGATAGATGGATACATAGAGGGATAGATAGATAGATAGATAGAAAGAGGTATAGAAAGAGGGATAGAAGGATACATGAGGGATAGAGAGATAGATAGATAAAAGAGGTATAGAAAGAAAGAGGGATAGATGGATACATAGAGGGATAGATAGATAGATAGAAAAGAGGTATAGAAAGAGGGATAGAAGGATACATTGAGGGATAGAGAGATAGATAGAAAGAGGAATAGAAATAAAGAGGGATAGATGGATACATAGAGGGATAGATAGATAGATAGAAAGAGGTATAGAAAGAGGGATAGAAGGATACATTGAGGGATAGAGAGATAGATAGATAAAAAGAGGTATAGAAAGAAAGAGGGATAGATGGATACATAGAGGGATAGATAGATAGATAGATAGAAATAGAAAGAGGTATAGAAAGAGGGATAGAAGGATACATTGAGGGATAGAGAGATAGATAGATAAAAGAGGTATAGAAAGAAAGAGGGATAGATGGATACATAGAGGGATAGATAGATAGATAGATAGAAAGAGGTATAGAAAGAGGGATAGAAGGATACATTGAGGGATAGAGAGATAGATAGATAAAAGAGGTAAAAGAAAGAAAGAGGTATAGATGGATACATAGAGGGATAGATAGATAGATAGAAGATAGAATAGATAGAAGGATAATTGGAGATAGAGAGAGATAGATAAAAAAGGTATAGAAGGAATACATTGAGGGATAGAGAGATAGATAGATAAAAAGAGGATAGAAAGAAAGAGGTATAGATGGATACATAGAGGGATAGATAGATAGAAAGAGGTATAGAAAGAGGGATAGAAGGATACATTGAGGGATAGAGATAGATAGATAGATAAAAAGAGGTATAGAAAAGAGGGAAGAAGGATACATTGAGGGATAGAGAGATAGATAGATAAAAAGAGGGATAGAAAGAAAGAGGGATAGATGGATACATAGAGGGATGATAGATAGATAGATAGAAAGAGGTATAGAAAGAGGGATAGAAGGGTACATTGAGGGATAGAGAGATAGATAGATAGAAAGTGGTATAGAAAGAGGTATAGATGGATACATAGAGGGATAGATAGATAGATAGATAGAAAGAGGTATAGAAAAAGGGATAGAAGGATACATTGAGGGATAGAGAGATAGATAGATAAAAAGAGGTATAGAAAGAAAGAGGGATAGATGGATACATAGAGGGATAGATAGAAAGGTATAGAAAAGGGATAGATGGATACATAGAGGGATAGATAGAATAGATAGATAGAAAGAGGTATAGAAAGAAAGAGGATAGATGGATACATAGAGGGATAGAGAGATAGATAGAAAGAGGAATAGAAATAAAGAGGGATAGATGGATACATAGAGGGATAGATAGATAGATAGAAAGAGGTATAGAAAGAGGGATAGAAGGATACATTGAGGGATAGAGAGATAGATAAGATAAAAAGAGGTATAGAAAGAAAGAGGGATAGATGGATACATAGAGGGATAGATAGAATAGATAGATAGAAAGAGGTATAGAAAGAGGTATAGATGGATACATAGAGGGATAGATAGATAGATAGAAAGAGGTATAGAAAAAGGGATAGAAGGATACATTGAGGGATAGAGAGATAGATAGATAAAAAGAGGTATAGAAAGAAAGAGGGATAGATGGATACATAGAGGGATAGATAGAATAGATAGATAGAAAGAGGTATAGAAAGAGGTATAGATGGATACATAGAGGGATAGATAGATAGATAGATAGATAGATAGATAGATAGATAGATAGAAAGAGGTATAGAAAAAGGGATAGAAGGATACATTGAGGGATAGAGAGATAGATAGATAAAAAGAGGTATAGAAAGAAAGAGGGATAGATGGATACATAGAGGGATAGATAGAATAGATAGATAGAAAGAGGTATAGAAAGAGGTATAGATGGATACATAGAGGGATAGATAGATAGATAGAAAGAGGTATAGAAAAAGGGATAGAAGGATACATTGAGGGATAGAGAGATAGATAGATAAAAAGAGGTATAGAAAGAAAGAGGGATAGATGGATACATAGAGGGATAGATAGAATAGATAGATAGAAAGAGGTATAGAAAGAGGTATAGATGGATACATAGAGGGATAGATAGATAGATAGATAGATAGAAAAGGTATAGAAAAAGGGATAGAAGGATACATTGAGGGATAGAGAGATAGATAGATAAAAAGAGGTATAGAAAGAAAAGAGGTATAGATGGATACATAGAGGGATAGATAGATAGAAAGAGGTATAGAAAGAGGATAGAAGGGTACATTGAGGGATAGAGAGATAGATAGATAAAAAGAGGTATAGAAAGAGGGATAGAAGGATACATTGAGGGATAGAGAGATAGATAGATAAAAAGAGGGATAGAAAGAAAGAGGGATAGATGGATACATAGAGGGATAGATAGATAGATAGATAGATAGAAAGAGGTATAGAAAGAGGGATAGAAGGATACATTGAGGGATAGAGAGATAGATAGATAAAAAGAGGTATAGAAAGAGGGATAGAAGGATACATTGAGGGATAGATAGATAGATAGATAGAAAGAGGTATAGAAAGAAAGAGGGATAGATGGATACATAGAGGGATAGATAGATAGATAGAAAGAGGTATAGAAAGAGGTATAGATGGATACATAGAGGGATAGATAGATAGATAGAAAGAGGTATAGAAAAAGGGATAGAAGGATACATTGAGGGATAGAGAGATAGATAGATAAAAGAGGTATAGAAAGAAAGAGGTATAGATGGATACATAGAGGGATAGATAGATAGATAGAAAGAGGTATAGAAAGAGGGATAGAAGGATACATTGAGGGATAGATAGATAGATAGAAAGAGGAATAGAAATAAAGAGGGATAGATGGATACATAGAGGGATAGAAGGATAGATAGATGGATAGAGTGATAGACAGGAATAGATAGCTAGATAAAAAAAGGGATAGATAGAGAAAAAGATAGATAGAGGGATAGAGAGATGCATAGATAGAAAGAATTGAGAGAAAGATAGATACAGATACAGGGATTGTGTTTGGCCAGGGATAAAGTCGGTTTTATTTCATTCTCTTGTTTTACACTGTGTACATACTTTGTGCCTCCTCCGGTGTGTGCAGCCTCTCTCCTCCTCGGTGCCGGTCCTTAGTTTCGTTTTCTATTGTTGGACACGGCACTGTGAGGTGGGAGGAGAGAGACAGTCAGCTGGCCCCCAGCAGCGCTGTAAATGCGCAGCCGCAGTATTTGCCACCCCGCAGTGAGGATAATGAATAATCCTCTGCGGGGTCGGCGTTCTGCGCAGCTGCAAACTTATTAGGAAGTTGTCGGGCAGCGCGCAATGCGCATGCCCGGCTGAGTAAATGATAGCGCAGGCGCCGGCAATAGAACGGAGGGGGTGGAGGGATAAATGCCTCAGAATAACAGAGGGATGATGGACATGAGGGGGCGGACCAGAGACTCGGCAAACCCGGCCTCCCGGTCTGCGGTGTAGGTAACTGCTTGATCTTTACTAAGTCCATATTTTGATGAATATACTCACACAAAATGAAATATGAACCTTGTATGAGTGCAGCATTAGTGCTGCAGAGGATGGGGAGCTCAGATTCTAATGTCTGGAGGGGGTGACAGGTTCGCTTTAAACAATTTCCTAAACAATGATACAAATGTACAGTCACTGGTAAAAATATTACTATTATATGCTGTTAAACAATTTTTTAAACAATTATAGAAATTTACAGAAACTGGTAAATACAGTATATATAATATATATATACAAAATTAGTGTTTCAAAAAAAAAATTTTTTTAACATTAGTTTTGTTTAAGAGGATAATAATTATATTAATAACTATAATACCTTCAGAAAAAGAAGCTAGGAAACATTGGCACTGCTTGGGGATTTGTACTTTCATTACACTGCTAACCTCCATGAGAAATAAATGTGATGTGTGACTTGTCATAACCATGAGTGTGAGCATGACAAGTCAGAAGCTCTCAGACATCAGGGTCATCAGATTTCTGCACACAGACTGTGTGCATGTTATCTATGTTAGTATACCAAAAGGGAACTTTTACAGT
The DNA here is from genome assembly GCA_033576535.1 of Allobates femoralis. Lineage (NCBI taxonomy): Eukaryota > Metazoa > Chordata > Amphibia > Anura > Aromobatidae > Allobates > Allobates femoralis. The sequence goes on along the minus strand of JARQOC010000001.1, from coordinate 55,247,577 downwards.
AGCTTTCTGGATGGTCTAGTGGATAAGCTTTTGGCCTTTGGAAGCCAGCATTCACGGTTCAAATCCATAGTGGACCCACTGTAGAATTTTTAAAATAAATTATGCTAATCTGTTAAAGTCATTTATCAAAGTGATAGTCATTTATCATAGTCTTAGTCATTTATCAAAGTCAAAGTCATTTATCAAAGTCATTTATCAAGGTCATTTATCATAGTCAAAGTCATTCATCAAAGTCAAAGTCATTTATCAAAGTCAAAGTCATTTATCAAAGTCATAGTCATTTATCATAGTCAAAGTCATTTATCAAAGTCATAGTCAAAGTCATTTATCATAGTCAAAGTCATTTATCATAGTCAAAGTCATTTATCAAAGTCAAATTCATTTATCAAAGTCAAAGTCATTTATCACAGTCATAGTCATTTATCAAAGTCATAGTCATTTATCAAAGTCATAGTCAAAGTCATTTATCATAGTCAAAGTCATTTATCAAAATCAAAGTCATTTATGAAAGTCATTTGTCAAAGTCAAAGTCAAAATCAGGCATCAGGAACAGCTTTTTTTGACTTTGACTTCGACAAATGACCATGTCCTAAAATGAACACCGTAATATATGTTTGTTCTTCTTGCCATCCATGGTATTAATAACCTCCTTCTCCTGCTCCACATTTTGAAGGCGTTGATTCTTCTACTGTCTTGTTTCTTTATCATCCAGGTTTCACTTCTTTATAACACCCTACGGAAAGAGTTGTTTTAAGTGCATAGTTCAATCTTTTTAGAAGCTGCTTTGAGCTGCTGCTGTAACAAGAATCCATACTCAAACACTATTTACAAACAATGTGTGAACTTTTCTGTTTCCCTCACCGATGTTCAGTTAGTGAATGTTTGTATCTAGTGTTAGTTATATTGATTCTTCCTAGAGCAGCATTTCAAAGCATCTTCTAAAAGAGATTGAACTATGCTATAAAAACAACACTATAGCATGGTGTTTAATAAAGAAAAAGGGAAGCAAAATAAAGTAATGGAGTATATTACAAAGATTCTTAACTCTGTGTTCTTTATTTATCTTTAAGCACACAATAGCATTCAGGGTGGAGGCACACTGTGCGAGTGACTCGCGCCAGTGCAATGCGAGGGAAACTCGCATTTGCACTCGGACCAGTGCTGATATATCAGGAAGGGCAGACTGGTGCGTGTCCCCTGCGCTGAACTCGCATTGCGAGTCAAATGGTAGTTCACTCGCAGCATGCTGCCACTGAATGTGTGTTTGACATGCGAGTGGCTTATGATGGGTTTACACACAAGGATATCATTAACGATATCCTTAGAAAAGTCACGTGACAGACATCGTACGAACGATATTGAATTATCGTTTGTGCGTTGTCACACACAAGGATATCGGTAACGATGGGGTTAATATGAAACTGACCACAAGCTTGTCGGAACCCCTTCCCCAAACTGGACTCCAGTTTGAATCAACTTTGTTAAAATAGGCAAAGCTAAGGAGGAGTCAGGTGGATTAGGGGGCGTGAGACTGTCTGCCCGCCAGGGCGTGACACTGGGGAGATGCTCCACCAATAGAAGGCGCTGAATTTAAGTGGCATAAACCTTTTAATGAATTCAACACCTTCTACTCCAGGAAGACTGGCATCGTCTGAGTGCGCACTATGCCAGTCTTGATGATTTAGCCTCTACGCTTTCCTACATTAGGTTACATTAATATTAGACTTTAAATTCCAAAATACAAATCACAAGCTCAGTCCTGAGGCTTTTACAAGTTAATGCAACTCCTTTTTATGTTTGCTTATTTTTAGATGGCATAAAAATGTTTGTATCAATCATCCTGAATGGGACTATTCCCCTAATGGGCTGCAAAGCAGCATTAGAAATGGCTTCCTTTTATGTATACCTTAGATTTGCATGTTATTTTGTCCTCTGCAATGGCCATTTTGTAAAAGTACTAGGGAGTCTGTAATGCAAAGATTATTTTTATAAAAAACATCTTTGTTTCTGATTACCGTTACTGATTACTAATCGGTTTTCTTGCCAAACTCCCCCATCTCCAATGTAATCTGATTGCAGCGTTCAGGCTCGTATTCGTGTCAGCCTGCTACATTGATGTCTCCACCTTGTTCCAGTCATTGCACTGGTTATCTCTCCACTTTAGAACACAACATAAACTTGTCAAACTCACCCACAAAGCTCCCCACAATGTTGTACTGTTACACAACTCCTCTCTCATCCCTGTCTAGCAATTTACCCATGCTGTGTGTTCTGCAAATGATCTAAGACTAACATCGTCTATGATCTGAAGCTCCTACTACTGTTTTTAAAACTTTTTTGGTGCTGCACCAATTTTCTAGAATGTACTACCCCAGAAAATAGGCTAAATTCTCCTAAGTTATAGTGTATTCTATAGTGAATGGACAACCAGTGTAGGGACTGGCACAGAATAGAGACATTGGGGTGATGGTTGGTCAGAAATATGAGCCTGGCTGCTGCATTCAGGATAGATTGCACAGGGGGAAGCTTAGTTAAGGGAAAACTGATTGCTAATGAGTTTCAATAATTGGAATGAGAATAAACTACAGCAACAACAAGAGTTAGGATGGGTTGTCAATGTTTTTTCAGTTGAGGGCTGATCTCTCGAACTGAAAAAAAACTGATTGATGGCAAACTCTTTTTATTGAACTCCCAATGAACTTTACCTGTACTGCAGTTGTAAAAGTTTGGAAAAGTATTCTATGCTGAGTAGATAAAATTCACAATGGGAATCATAGAATCATAGAATGCTCTATTAACATCCAAGGCTGCATTATAATTTCTGCTGGATGCACTAATCCACACTCATCGTGGACAGTACAGGGCGTGAGTCAAATCATACAATGGTGGAGTTGGATGGGATCTCCTGGGTCATCCGGTCCAACCCCCTGCACAAAGCAGGATTCACTAAATCATCCCAGACAGATGTCTGTCCAGCCACTGAATCATTCCAGACAGATGTCTGTCCAGCCACTAAATCATCCCAGACTGATGACTGTCCGGGCACTAAATCATCCCAGACAGCAGTCTGTCCAGCCACTAAATCTTCCCAGACAGATGTCTGTCCAGACACTAGATCATTGCAGACAGATGTCTGTCCAGACACTAAATCATCCCAGACAGATGTCTGTCCAGCCACTAAATTATCCCAGACAGATGTCTGTCCAGCCACTAAATCATCCAAGACAGATGTCTGTCCAGCCACTAAATCATCCCAGACAGATGTCTGTCCAGCCAGTAAATCCTCCCAGACAGCAGTCTGTCCAGCCACTAAATCATCATAGACAGATGTCTGTCCAGCCAGTAAATCCTCCCAGACAGCAGTCTGTCCAACCACTAAATCATCACAGTCAGATGTCTGTCCAGCCTCTGTGTGAAGACTTCCATTGAGGGAGAGCTTACTAGGGCAGCCGCTTCCGGTTCCAGCAGTGGAATGGTGACGTCACCAACCATCAGTACCGTTGGCTGCTGCAGCAGCTGATTGGTAGCAGGGCCAGAACATTTCAGAGATCCACCGTAGTCCATGCTATACCATTTTAATCATTGTTATAAGGGAAATTCTTTTTTGATATTTTTGCATCCACAAATAATTTAAATATTTCTGAATTTCTCTTATTCAGGCAAGAATTCATTCTGTTTTTTTGTCTTTTTCTCTCAGCTGAAATTCACACTGCGGCTTATCACCTGAATGGTAACACAGGAATATTCAGACTCTTCCATACACCTAATTCATTATGATAAGTTTTCTTTTGACAGTTAAGATAGGTAGTTAGAAAAACGGTGTAAAATCTAACAGAATTTCTTGTGCGGCAATCAACATAAATCAGGCACAGACAGATGTTTTGCTCTGGTATGGAACAAAACCGAACACTTTGCAGGCAGATCTCGAAGTGACAGTAATATCACATTAGCATAAACGTCAGTGGTCTGAAGCAATGCGCGCTCCTACGTCCCCTTTTATTCCTTGGGAAGGGAGGGGGAAGGAGAGCGACAAGACATTGTAAAACATGATGCAAACCCCTCAGGACATGAGACAGATTTATTTGACTTTTTTTTATTATTATTATTGTGCTAAATGCATAGACAGAGGCAAAAAATAACATAAAATAAAAAACACACAAAGGACCTCAGGACTCCGGCACTAACTGAGATGTCGACTGTCATAGAAGATCACGTTCAGTGCTAATTGAACATAGCTAATATTAAAGAGTGTGAGGTCGCCAGGTTTATTGCCTATGGCTGCACCCATCCGTTATGTTGCTGAATATCTTCTCTGTTATTTGGATGCAATCTGTGCAAACCCTGAACTCTAAGTACTCTTTTTCGAGATCACACATGTGGAATGCTTAATCCTTACTTTCCGTACAGTGTTCTACCAAAACAATAAAGGTGTTTCCACTTTCAGAAAAGTAGACCCCAAACACTGTGAAATGCATAAAACAACAAACAGAGCAGGAACTCGCCTGAGGTCTCTATAGTTTGACATATAGATCATGTGGTAGAAGGAGAAAGGGTTAAACCATGCGATTGTGGCACCCTGGCACCTGTTGGGCACCACAGAAATCCTTAGGCACAATGGAGTAAGTAACAGCACAGCAAAACCCACAAACACAAACAACACTTAGAGCACCTGGTTTCACCCCGAGCCTCTAGGGGGAGCTACACTGGTGACTTCTAACCAGTTCCCCCTATAAAAAAGAGTCTTGGAGGGAGAAACTGCAGAGTGTGCAGTCACTTCAGAACTGTGAAGAGGGTGTGTGTGATCTCCAGCCTTATGAGACACACACTAGGCCCCAAACAGCCTGTTAGCCAGTGGAGATCCCTGCAATTGGGATACTAGGAAAGGAGAAGCACCTCTCAAGGATTACAGAGTTACACTGACTCTTTCCTTAATCACCGGTTACTGGAACCGAAGCTGTGGAAGCTACAAAGCCCTCACAGAGAACCAGCACATCCAACAGGAGGTTTAGCCACCTGTTCCACCTGATGCACCCATCCACGAGAGCCCAGGGAAGAGTACTGATCCTGCTCAGACCCTTTTACAGTGCCCTCAGTGCTGCTAACCAGGTGAAGCAAGTTCCATTGAACACCCTGCCCGGTCCGGCTGGATTCCACATCCACCCGACCTTAGCACCAGAAGTAGAGAAAGGAAGCCTAACACTGCTTGCTGTGAAACTCCATAAGTGCCAACTTCACTATCCCGGTCCGAGTGTACCTGACTACCAACCAGTAAAGGTACCTAAAAGAGACTTTGTGTGGTTGTGCATTACTCCAGGATTCAGCGCGCAGCATCCCGCAGCTGCCTCACAACATCTTGCGCAGCTCCCGGCTCCGGGGATTCCCGCTCATCCTGTGGGGAGCGTTCCATCTCGCTGTGTACCATCCCCCGGAGACCCGAACAGCGCTGGTAAAGTTACCAGAACACCCGCAGGTGGCGTCACGAAGACAAATCACCCCACTGTTCCGCCATTCCCCTATTGATCTGGACCACCGGGCCTACACCACCGCAGGCGCGGTTCCGTGACTGGAGGAGAAACAACGCCCGCTACGTGTATCCCCCGGCTACGGTGAGTCAGAATTTGGCGTCACGAACAGGATACGAGCAGGCCCGTTATCTTGGGTATTGTGTGCTATTTATTGACTGTAAATATCGAACTGTACATTTGGTCCGCCATTGCTGCGCGAAAAGGCGGGAAAAGAAGGGGCGTGACTGTGCAGAGGGCGCGAAGATTGACCCCGCCCCCACGCTCTGACGACTTCCCCTGTACGCAGCAGGAACCGGAAACTCCCGTGGTGCCTCACTCCTCACCGCGAGGCCGACACTTCCGTTTGCAACCGAGGGAAAGGCTACGCTTAACTAAGGGGGAGCGACCATGAGTAACCCGGCTCCCGATCGCGCGGTGCCCCCGCTAGACCAAGCGGCACCTCAAAATATACATCTTGATGGACAGCAACAAGTCGGCGGCATGCTACCACAACCCGCTCCGATTATGCCGATGTCTCTACCCTACGTTCCTAGTGCGACCTGGTTACCCAAGTACAGCGGTGTACCCAGCACCTTGGAGAACTTCCAGAGGAAGATATGCCAAGCCCTGGACATGTACCCGATGACCGGTAAGCAAAGAGCTTCAGTTATTATGGGACAGTTAACCGGTGCAGCCGAACTGCAGAGCCGCAGCTGGCCTATAGAAGTTCAGGAATCTGTAGAACAGATATTCGCTAGATTAACTCGGGTCTTTGAGTGCCATACCGAAGCCGGATTAAGACTGTCATTCTATCGTTGTAATCAAGGGGCACAAGAAAGTGTCCTTGATTATTCACTGCGCTTGCAAGAGGCATACAGACTGTTAAAACAAGTCGATCCTGACAGTGCTCGAGATGAGAACAAAGCGTTAATTGGACAATTTATTGTGGGCCTTAAACTATCTGAGGATAGAAAGCAAGCAAGCTGGTGGTCCATACAAAATCCAGGCGCAGAGTTTGACACATTGAGAGACTTAACAGTTTGGGGACAGCGACTTGCTGAAGTACCTGATCCCGCTTCACCGCAGCAGCAGCAGTATGCTGACACCCCTTCCGTGCCGGCAGCAACATCTCCAATCCCTGCGATTCAGTCCAGTGCACAGACTGTGACACCTGACCGGTTTGATCAACTGTGTGCTAATGTCGAGCAGCTGATGAAGGACGTGGCCAAGCTACAAGCTGGGAGAAGACCCAAGACAGATGCAAGGCCATCGGACAAGATTCAACTCGCCGACAGTCCAGACGACGTTCCGTGGATGAGGAGAAAGACACAGCCGTCGCGAGGAAAACCTGCAGACCGCCGCAGTCCCGACAGACGCCGCAACAGTCAGCAGAACGACTTAGGAGGACGCAACGTGCAATCCTGTCCTTTAAACGAGCGACCCTGGGCGAGAAGGGCCAACCCCAGGAGTAGACTGTCCAGGCCCTACGTCCAGCTGGGAACACAAGTATGTGGGAGACTGTCCATACTTACCAATCGTCATTGATGGCATCGCGATCTCCGCCTTGATAGACACTGGATCCCAGGTGACATCCATCCCCAGTACCCTTTACAAGCAGTTCTGGCCAGATGTTAAGCTAGAACCCCTAACCCTGAGATGAACCTTGAAGCCACCAATGGTATTCCGGTTACCATAGAGGGACAGTGGGAAGCTACAGTAAAGGTGGGGAGGGTGCAGTTGAAAAACCAGGGTATCTTAGTGGTTAAGGATAAGCCCAACCACAAGGATCCGTATATCATATTGGGTACCAATGTCATGATCAAATGCCTCGATGAAGTGTTGTTTTTACTCCAACAGAGTGCTGAAGCCGGTAAACCCAGAGAAAAGAGGGCTATCCAAAAGCAGATCAGAGCTCTGGTGTATCAACAACAGGTAACCTTGTCAAATGGTGAGATTGGCAGAGTAAGGGTCACAGATCCCATTCCAATTGTGGTACCACCCAGAAGTGAAATGATGATCTGGTGTCGAGCAGCCATAGGCCTCAGAGGGCAGGACTACCAAGCTGTAGTCGAACCTGTAATGTCCGACAGTAGTCCTACGCTCTTGACAGCCAGAGGGTTAGTCGATGTAAGAAAGGGGAGAGTCCCCGTACGCATATTAAATTATGGTGATGACGAAGTCAGACTACCAAGATATGCAACTGTTGCTAAATTGTACCAAGTAAAAGATGATGCTGTGATTGATGTAAAATCCTCAAACCAAATAGTCACTGATGAACCCCCTCACTCCAAAGATCAGTTAGAGAAATGGTGTCAAGAACTCAGTGTAGGGACTGACAATACACCCTCTCACCAGAAAAATGGAGTATACCGGGTGGTTCGGGAGTATGAGCAAGTGTTCAGCAAACACCCACTTGACTTTGGGAGGATTAAAGGGGTACAACATCATATCCCCACAAACAACCATGCACCTATCAAAGAAAGGTACAGGCCTATACCGCCCACACACTACCAGAAAGCAAAAGAGATGCTTCAGGACATGAAGAATGCAGGAGTCATTAGGGATAGCTGTAGTCCCTGGGCCGCACCACTAGTCCTGGTTAAAAAGAAAGATGGTAGTATGAGGATGTGTGTAGATTATAGGCAAATCAACAAAGTCACACACAAAGATGCATACCCGTTACCCCGCATAGAAGAGTCACTAGCTGCACTCAAATCTGCCAATTACTTCTCCACATTAGATCTTACTAGTGGGTACTGGCAGGTTGCCGTTGCAGAGGAGGATCGTGAGAAGACAGCCTTCACGACTCCCATGGGATTGTGCGAGTTCAACAGTATGCCCTTCGGTTTGTGCAATGCCCCAGGCACATTTCAGAGACTTATGGAATGTTGTTTGGGCCATAAGAATTTTGAGACTGTCTTGTTATACCTTGATGATGTCATTGTCTACTCTCAGACCTATGAAGATCACCTCCAACACCTGAGTGAAGTGTTTGAGTCACTGTCCAAGTACGGGATGAAACTGAAACCGTCCAAGTGCCACCTGCTGAAACCCAAGGTCCAATACCTAGGACATGTGGTCAGTGCCGAAGGCGTAGCACCGGATCCGGATAAGGTCACCGTCATCAAGGACTGGCCAGCACCCATCAACCACAAGGAGGTACGTCAATTTCTGGGACTGGTCGGGTACTACCGACGATTCATCAAAGGCTATACCAAGATAGCTGCCCCCATGCAAGATCTCTTAGTGGGCCAATCCAAAAACGGCAAGATCAGGGGACCCCCGTTCCACTGGGGACCAGAACAGGACAAATCCTTCCAAACGTTGAAAGACGCTTTAACTGGAGAAGAAATCCTGGCTTACCCTGACTACAATCTACCATTTTTATTGTACACCGATGCAAGCAATGAAGGTCTAGGAGCAGTCCTATCTCAACGTCAGCAGGGCAAGGAGAAGGTGATAGCCTACGCAAGCAGAAAGCTCCGTCCCACCGAAAGGAACCCGGAAAACTACAGCTCCTTCAAGCTGGAGTTCCTGGCCCTGGTCTGGGCGATCACAGAGCGTTTCAAGCATTACCTGGCATCCGCCCCGTTCACAGCTTTCACAGACAACAATCCTCTAACACACTTAGAGACTGCAAAGCTGGGAGCCCTAGAACAGCGTTGGGTAGCAAGACTCGCTAACTACGACTTCACTGTAAAGTACCGGGCAGGTCACAAGAACGGCAATGCTGATGCCCTGTCCCGAATGCCCCATCTTCCCGAAGATGGAGAAGACATAGATGACCTAGAAGAGATTGAACTACCTACTTTCCACCGTTCCGGTACAGCAACATGTCATCAGAGAAACCAGACACGTGTAGAGAGGACCGTGAACCCATTACCTCACCATGACTGGAAGGAGGCTCAAGCCAATGACCCAGATGTCAGCCTGGTAAGGGATCTCATCACTCAAGAACACGCCAATATGGACTCTGATGCCTCACCAACTGCTAAACGCCTGTGGAAGGAGAAAGGGAGGTTGTTCGTCTACCAAGGTAAACTATGCAGAAGATACCTCAATCCGAGAACCCATGAACTCATCTGGCAGATTGTAGTTCCCAAGACTGAAGTCCAAATGATCCTTGAAGCATACCATGATGATGCAGGACACTTTGGATGGAAGAAGCTGGAAAGACTCCTGAAGGATCGGTTCTACTGGGTCGGTATGAGAGGTTCCATTGACAAATGGTGTAAAAACTGTGGACCATGTCACCTTCGAAGAAAAGACCATCTAACTCAGAAAGCTCCGTTGCAACCAATTGTTACCACCAAACCTCTTGAAATAGTTGCTCTCGACCACGTGAAGCTTACCCCAAGTCGAACCGGGTACACCTACGCTCTCACCATCGTCGATCACTACTCAAGATTCCTGGTAGTCGTTCCAGTTAAGGATTTAACTGCTGAGGTAGCAGCAAAAGCGTTCCAGAGTTACTTCTGTCGCCCCCATGGGTATCCAGACCAGGTCTTAACTGACCAAGGGCCAGCCTTCGAATCAGCTCTGTTCCAAGAATTCTTAGGGCTGTATGGGTGTAAGAAAATCCGCACAACACCTTATCATCCTCAGACGAACGGTTTATGTGAGAAGATGAACCACATTGTCATTGACATGCTCAAGACCTTACCAGTTGAAGAGAGGAATCAATGGCCAGAGAAACTTCCAGATCTCGTGGACATCTACAACCACATACCTGTCAGTTCGACAAATTATACACCTGCTTACTTGATGAGAGCAAGACCAGGTAAGCTGCCTATTGATTTGCAGATGGGAACCGTTGAACCCACAGAAGATTCTTCTGATGAAGACTGGGTCAGCCAACGCCAAGAAAAGTACAGGAAAGTACAGGAAAGCGTGGAAAAGAACCTTGAAATCAGTAGGACCAAACAAGAAAAAGACTTTAACAAGCACGCCTCAGCTGAACCACTAGCTATAGGTGATGTAGTGCTGAAAAGAAAAAGAAAAACCAACAAATTGGATAACAGTTGGGAATCTATACCCTACACCGTTATGCCGTCACACTTTGATAACTCAAAAACTTGTGTTATTAGCAAAGACAATGGGAATACTATTGCGACTGTCTCAAGGGATCATTTGAAGAAATGTCCGCCACAGTTAATCCCACAAGCAACCAGTTACCCTGCAGTAACTACAGATGAAGAAACCAAAGAAAATCTAGTCCTTACAGAAATTGGATACTTACCAGCTGATTGGCCACAAATAGGTGATGCATTCCTCATACCAGTTATGCACTTCTACCAGCCTACAGAAGGTCAGCCAAAACCAAATCCAATTCCACAAGTCCAACAAGAAGAAGTCCAAGTGCAAGAATTGCAGCCTGTTATCATGGAACCAGAGATTCCTGTAATCGGTCAGCCTGCTAGTCCCACAGTAAGAGAAGCCATTCCTAATCAACTACCTACAGAGGTCAGTCCAGTTGATAGACTCCGCACTTACTATGGTCTTACACAAAGCAAACATAGAGAAGTACCAACCACTTCGTACACTACACAAACAGCTTTGGAAACACCCACACTACGCAGATCCACACGTAGTACATTAGGTCAACCCCCACAAAAACTTGGAGAATGGGTTTAAAATGTAGTGGAAATGTAACCTGTAAGTGTTGTAAATATTAACCAGTTTTCAAAAACCTGTAAAAAGTAGTGTACAGAAGGGTGGAGGAACTGGGCTATGTCCCAAGTATACTAAGTTGGGGACAGAAAGCGCCTGGTAAGGTATAGAGGGTTAGTACCGGCCTCCCAAGCAGAGACACCCGTAGGGAATGTATAAAGTTTACCGTCTATCCCTGGACTTTACCTTTTTCCCTTTTCAAAAACTTTGAACAATTCTCACAGGACTTGTGTGACCACTAACTTTACCTTTTTCCAGCCTGCGGCAGATGGACTAGTGCCGTACGGACTGCTTTTCACTTTTTCCACATTTTTCACTCCTTTTCAGTGATTTTTGTGTTTTCTTTAAGACTTTGTAAATTGAATGTTATAATATGCTTAGTGTTAAGTTGTAAAAATAACCTTTTGCTCAGCCGGGAGAACTGAGTTTAACTAAGGGGGAATGTGGCACCCTGGCACCTGTTGGGCACCACAGAAATCCTTAGGCACAATGGAGTAAGTAACAGCACAGCAAAACCCACAAACACAAACAACACTTAGAGCACCTGGTTTCACCCCGAGCCTCTAGGGGGAGCTACACTGGTGACTTCTAACCAGTTCCCCTATAAAAAAGAGTCTTGGAGGGAGAAACTGCAGAGTGTGCAGTCACTTCAGAACTGTGAAGAGGGTGTGTGTGATCTCCAGCCTTATGAGACACACACTAGGCCCCAAACAGCCTGTTAGCCAGTGGAGATCCCTGCAATTGGGATACTAGGAAAGGAGAAGCACCTCTCAAGGATTACAGAGTTACACTGACTCTTTCCTTAATCACCGGTTACTGGAACCGAAGCTGTGGAAGCTACAAAGCCCTCACAGAGAACCAGCACATCCAACAGGAGGTTTAGCCACCTGTCCCGCCTGATGCACCTACCCACGAGAGCCCAGGGAAGAGTACTGATCCTGCTCAGACCCTTTTACAGTGCCCTCAGTGCTGATAACCAGGTGAAGCAAGTTCCATTGAACACCCTGCCCGGTCCGGCTGGATTCCACATCCACCCGACCTTAGCACCAGAAGTAGAGAAAGGAAGCCTAACACTGCTTGCTGTGAAACTCCATAAGTGCCAACTTCACTATCCCGGTCCGAGTGTACCTGACTACCAACCAGTAAAGGTACCTAAAAGAGACTTTGTGTGGTTGTGCATTACTCCAGGATTCAGCGTGCAGCATCCCGCAGCTGCCTCACAACATCTTGCGCAGCTCCCGGCTCCGGGGATTCCCGCTCATCCTGTGGGGAGCGTTCCATCTCGCTGTGTACCATCCCCCGGAGACCCGAACAGCGCTGGTAAAGTTACCAGAACACCCGCAGGTGGCGTCACGAAGACAAATCACCCCACTGTTCCGCCATTCCCCTATTGATCTGGACCACCGGGCCTACACCACCGCAGGCGCGGTTCCGTGACTGGAGGAGAAACAACGCCCGCTACGTGTATCCCCCGGCTACGGTGAGTCACGATGATTGCAAGTCCTGAAGAAGTGGGCAGCCGCTCATGATACATGTCAGGTAATAAACCTGTTTCTGATCATCCACTGGTCCTTGTCCTGGGATTTCAGTATCTGATTGCATGGTTTAACCCTTTTTCCTTCTACCACTTTATTTTACTCTCCGTGGGGTCCTGTGCGGCATACCGAACTAAGCTGCATTAGTAGTTGTAACTCTCACAACCCCTTCAAGTGAGTGGTTTTCCACCATTATTTACTGTGTGCAGAATTATTAGGCAAATGAGTATTTTGATCACATGATACTTTTTATACATGTTGTCCTACTCCAATTAAGTAAATCAGGTGATGTGCATCTCTGTAATGAGGAGGGGTGTGGTCTAATGACATCAACACCCTATATAAGGTGTGCTTAATTATTAGGCAACATCCTTTACTTTGGCATAATGGGTCAGAAGAGAGATTTCACGGGCTCTGAAAAGTCCAAAATTGTGATATGTCTTGCAGAGGGATGCAGCAAATTGCCAAATTTTTGAAGCATGATCACCGAACAATCAAGCGTTTCATGGCAAATAGCCAACAGGGTCGCAAGAAGCGTGTTGGGCAAAAAAAGGTGCAAAATAACTGACCTTGAATTGAGGAAAATCAAGTGTGAAGCTGCCAAGATGCCATTTGCCACACGTTTTGCAATATTTCAGAGCTGCAACATTACTGGAGTATCAAAAAGCACAAGGTGTGCCATACTCAGGGACATGGCCAAGGAAAGGAAGGCTGAAAAACGACGAACTTTGAAGAAGAAACACAAGATAAAACATCAAGACTGGGCCAAGAAATATCTTAAGACTGAGATTTAAAAGGTTTTAAGGATTGATGAAATGAGAGTGACTATTGATGGGCCAGATGGTTGGGCCAGAGCCTGGATCAGTAAAGGGCAGAGAGCTCCACTCCGACTCAGATGCCAGCAAGGTGGAGGTGGGGTACTGGTATGGGCTGGTATCATCAAAGATGAACTTGTGGACCTTTTCGGATTGAGGAAGGAGTGAAGCTCAACTCCCGGACCTACTGCCAGTTTCTGGAAGACAACTTCTTCAAGCAGTCATACAGGAAGAAGTCGGTATCGTTCAAGAAAAACATGATTTTCATGCAGGACAATGCTCCATCACATGCATCCAACTACTCCACAGCGTGGCTGGCCAGTAAAGGTCTAAAAGAAGAAAAAATACTGACATGACCCCCTTGTTCACCTGATCTGAACCCCATAGAGATCCTGTAGTACCTCATAAAATGTGAGATCTACAGGGAGGGAAAACAGTACACCTCTCGGAACAGTGTCTGGGCGGCTGTGGTGGCTGCTGCACGCAATGTTGATCGTAAACTGATCAAGCAACTGACAGATTCTATGGATGGAAGGCTGGTGAGTGTCATCATAGAGAAAGGTGGCTATATTGGTCACTCATTTTTTGGGGTTTTGTTTTTGCATGTCAGAAATGTTTATTTCTGAATTTTGTGCAGTTATATTGGTTTGCCTGGTGAAAATAAACAAGTGAGATGGGAATATATTTGGTTTTTATTAAGTTGCCTAATAATTCTGCACAGTAATAGTTACCTGCACAAACAGCTATCCTCCTAAGAGCCAAATCTAAAAAAAAAAAACCACTCCAACTTCCAAAAATATTAAGCTTTGATATTTGAGTCTTTCGGGTTGATTGAGAACATAGTTGTTGATCAATAAAAAAAGTAATCCTCTGCAATACAACTTGCCTAATAATTCAGCACACAGTGTACATGGATAAGACCCTATTTGCGCTTGTCTCCCCACTCTTTTTATCTTGTGTGCACTTTTTCCTTAACAATGTAGAGATCATAGCATGCATCCCCAGTCTAGCCAATCACTAAGCTCAGTGGCATGTGCTGTCCACCTCAGTAGAGCTGCTGATCCTGCAGAAGCACCTGCTATGTGCCAAACAGCCGCTGTCATCCTAATGTTCCTGCTCCCCCTTCCTCACTTGCCTTTTTAACCCCCACCCTCTCAGATCAAGTAAAGAAAAAGGTTCTTATGGTGAGTGCCATCTCATTTATGCTACCTTTGTGTATCCCATTATTTAGCTTCAGCGGTAAAGAGCGCATTAAATATGATATCATTGACGCTGCCAATGGGCCGAGACCCGAACAGGGAGGGGGAAAGCTGGCATTGGACTTGAGGAGGGAGAGTACCTGCTATGATTGTAATCTAAAGGTACCACGTTTTTCGTGGTCACCTCAGATGGCCGCAATTTTGCCCTGAACCTAAGGCGATGTGTCGCTCTGAAAATCGCCTCAGCTACAGCGGAACCAATCTTGCCTAATTCCATCCCGCTTCACACTCTGCAATCTCAAAGGCAATGTGGGCGTACATGTTCAGTGCGGCGAGGAGATAGGCGTGCCACAGTGGTTTACACCGCGCCCCATTCACGCTCAGTGGACAATGCAACAGCGTTCTGATTGGTCAGCCTGCTCTGGAAGGCTGGCTAATACATGACGCTATTGCCATTGTGTGGACAGCTCTTCAAATATGGTGCGGCCTCAAGTGACAGCCAATGGGAGCACAGTAGTCCACACCAATCATCTCAGATGGGGTGCGGACTACAGCATGCTGAGACATGCCTACGGGAAATCATAGACAACGCTCTTTCCATCACTATCGCCCTGTCACACGCCACAACACGGAAATATCGCCTTAACGATTACGGCTGATTACTGAGCACTGTTCAGGAATCAGGCAACGGCCGAGGGGCGATTTATCGCCGTGAAATTGCCCAATCACACGCCACAACAGTGAGGCAATTTCACGGCAATTGCTCCAGGGCAACATATTGCCTTTCTGATTTCCAGGCAACATTGCGGCGTGTGACGGTACCTTTAGATATCTTAACATGATTAGGACCCCCTCTCCGGAAGGTAGGAAATCCTCTTTAAAGGGGTAATCCCATCTCCTAGATCCTTATGATAATATTCACAAGTATATAAAGTTAGAAATGTAGCATAGTTCTCCTGATTAGCCATCTCTTACGTCATGTGCAGGACATTACAGCTTAGGTATCCATGATTACAACCACTCATATAGTGACAGCTAGTTGCTAGTGGCTGTAACGATGGATACCTAAGCTGTAATGTCTTGCATATGACATAAGAAATGGCTAATCAGGAGAACTATACTTCATTTCTAATTGAAGGTATTTGCTAATATTATTATTATTATTACACTGACTACATATTGGGATAGGATCTCGGAGATGGGAATACCCCTTTAATCACAACAAAATCCCTCTGATTCTGTAACAGACTCTGATTATTTTGTGTATATTCTCAGAAACGGACCAGATGTTATCCTAAGGGTGTGTTCACACACTGTGTATTTGCTGCTTATTTTTACGCGAGTGCTCTTGCAGTTTTTGTAGCCAAAACCAGGAGTGGAACAATCAGAGGAAAAGTCTAAGGCTGAAGGCACACTGTGCGAGGGACTCATGCGAGTACAATGCGAGGGAAATTCGAATTGCACTTGGACCAGTGTTGCCCTATCAGGCAGGGCACACTGGTGTGAGTCCCCCACACTGAACTTGCAGTGCGAGTCAGACGCGAGTGCAGTCACAGCATGCTCACCCTCAGAGAGAGGGTGGATCCTGGAGCCTGCAAAACAACACGCCCTAAGGGCTAAAGAATATAGCCCCTGCTAATTATAATCACTAATGCGTAAGTATTAAAACGTTTTTATGCACCTTCACAGGATGCTTTTAGGAGACAAAAGGAGTGTGATATTAGTGATAATATGCTGCAGGGACACGTTTTGGTAGCTTAGGAGGCATTCTGGAGGTGACGGGATCCCTTTAAAGAATGCAAAAAACAGGTGATATTTTATAAGATAAAGAGAAATGAACCTACAATTCAGAGACAGAGAATACTGGGTTGGAGGGGGCAGTTGCACTGCAAGGGCAGTTACCCCAAGCGCAAAAATCATAGGGGGAAAAATAATAATAAAAAAATGAAAAGTACTACTTTAATTCTTTATTTTAAATAGATTGTGCCCCCAAGAACTGCTGATACTAGAATTGAAGAGTTTTGGCTGGGTGTTGAGGTCCAGGGGCGGACTGGCCCAGGTGGCAGGGTGGCAAGTGCCCCCTGGGCTGGTGGTATAGCCCTCATCTGGGGCCGCCCCCCCACAGAAATGGGCCGGCGGCGCTATGCGGCCGGCGCTGTGATACAGCAGCAGACGGCGGCGGCGACGGTGAGTGAGCTGCGGTGGTCTGATAGCACCCCCCCCGGGCCATCAAAAATTTCTGCTAGCAAACTTCCCCTCCCCCCGCTCCTCAACTAAGGGCTGGCTGACCAAAACTGCCACCTGGGTTCATAGGCACCAGCCAGCCCCTGTTGAGGTCTTTAGGTCAGTGTCCCTTTGAATTCTATTAGTGTCAACATGATGTCAATACAGTTGGATCCAGTAATAGAGCGAGGAGCCCAGCACTGCACTAACCTTCCTATATGACTATTGTAGCTCTATGGCTGAGGGGGCGTAATGACGTCAATGTATTGCACAGCCAGTGGTGTTATTGCTGGGTTACATTGCCCCAGGAGTTTCTTTTTAGTTCACTCTTCATAAAACAATGAGATTTTTCAGGTCCATTACCATCTGCAGCCATGAAGCAATTGGGGATCCACCTGGCCAAGTGGTTGTAGAGGTCTCCTTCTGTGTGCTGCTACTTGGTACTCGCTGCCTAAAGCTGTGCTGCGGCCCTCTTCCTGCATGTCTACTGTTTGCCCGTATGGCAGGCACTTAAACCTATTCCACATGTCACTCCTCGGTGGCAGCTCCAAGCTCTGCTTTGCTGCTTTGCCCTCAGGTGTTGTGCAGGACCAGGGGACTTGCAATCCTCTGCCCTCCAGATTTAGCTGCCAGGACTTTAGTACCCGAACAACCACGGACTCCGGTGTCCAGTTTCTAGCATTTTCCTCTGGGGCGAGCTCAGTCACAGCTCCACTCCTCAGGTTCTACTCAACTCCTCTGGTTCACTAGCTTTCCACTGTCCTGGGATGAGTTCCACTGGCTCCAGTCCCCAGGACGTCTTAGTCTCTCATTCTCCCTAACCTTCTCTCAGACTTTCTGCCTAACCCTCCCCTGGAGAGCTTCCCCTTCTGGTCTGGAGTCAGGACAAGAGTTGGATGCTGGTGTTACCTGACTAGGGGAATCCTTCTTGCTTCCAGGCATGACATGACCCCCTGCGAGGGAGGCAATGCCACTGTGGCAACCGGATCCCTGGGGTGCCACAGGTGCATCATGGCGGGAACAAACAGTTTAGTGTAGCTTCCTACCTACTTGTTTTCCATTTCTATCTGCCCCTCTCTGGCTTCTGTAGATTTATAGTTGTCAATTAAGGAAGAGGAGAATGGAGACAGATGGAAAACAAGTAGGTTGGAAGGCACTGAACTGTTTGCTCAGGCCAACTGTACATGGTGAGCCTGTGCTTGGCTTGAACAGTGATTTTATGTTGACAATTGTCTTTAACAAGCTTGACTACTTCTAGTTGCAAAAATTGTGAATTTCTCCTCTATTTGCTCTTACGGCCAATTATCGACCACTAGGGGAGTTTAGCAGTGTCACATTGGCCTCTTGTGCCTCGATAACTTATAACAGCTTTTGGACCTGAGTCTCATTTGCTTGGTGAAACTCTTCACATTAAAGCATTTTCCTTTCCTTTGGCACTTCTAGGGTTAATGTCTGTTTTTCTGCAGCAGGTACGTCTCATGTGCTTTTGGTTGGTGACCACACCCATCACC